>JAJOOO010000423.1:0-41955 GCA_029582685.1 Solanum piurae | reverse complement strand
AAAAAAAAAAATTATTTAATATTACTCATCAATTAAATTACTCCAATTAACAATTAGTACCATTATATCCATTTAGAATCTACTGAAAGAGTCTTTTACCGAATAGGAAGCTCTAGTTCCCAAAACGAACCCACGGATCTTTACATTAGATACCAATTTACCCATCATTCGTCCTCAAACGATTAAAAGAAGGTAAGGGTAAGAAAGGGTACTTGAATCGATAAAAAGGTGTGGATATCTTTTGTGCATATCATCCTCAGTCTTCTAAGTGGACTCCTCAACCGACCGATTCTTCCACTAGACTTTCACAGATGCAATCTCCTTTGATCTCAACTTGCAAACCTCCCTATCTAGAATAGCTACAAGCTCTTTCTCATAAGAAATGTTCTCAGCAAGAAGGACCAAATACCAGTGAATTATGTAGTTTCCATCACCATGATATTTCTGCAATATAAACACATGAAATACTGGGTGTACTTCGGACAACCTTGGAGGCAAGACCAATACATAGGCCACCTCTCCCACTTGCTTAAGAACTTCAAAGGGTCCAAAATACCTAAGACTAAGCTTACCTCGCTTACAAAATCTCATCACACCCTTAATGGGTGAAACCCTCAACAACTCTTACTCTCCTTTCATAAATTCAAAGTCCCCGACCTTCCGGTCTACATACTCCTTCTGCCTGTCTGAGTTGAATGAATATTACTTTCTCTAATGATTCCCTCAAAATATCAGTGCCCAAGGTCTGATCTCAAATTCATCAAGTCAACCAATTGAAGACCTACACCTCCTCCATACAATGCCTCAAATGGGGCCATCTCAATACTCGAATGATAACTATTGTTGTATGTAAATTCAACTAACAACAAAAACTATTCTCAATAATAACAAAAGTTAATCGTACCCACATCTGCAACATGTTCTCAAGGACCTTGACACAATCATCGGGACAAATCTTTTCTCACATAACCATGATAAAATCCTAAATCAAAACTGGCTACAATCCGAAGTGAACCTAAACAAACCACCACACACTTATAATACACAAACCATCTAGATCTTATGAATATTTTCTTCTCACAACATAAACTTTCCACGAGCTTAAGTTATAAAAAATTGATCTTTTAGGCATCAGATACTCATCAAGGGAGAGTCAAATTTATTTAACCAAAAAATAAAGGATTATCAAGTAACCATCCATCGAGCGCTACACCTGAGCATACAGAACCTCTAACAACACTGTCAAAATGCTAGATTAGTAGTAGTGATTGTAGATAACCCTTAAGAATGGTAGAACTAGATCCAATGGGAATATTAAGGCTGTTGGATAACCATGAATCCGCATGGTAGCTCTTCTATAAATTCTCATAAGCAAAGTGGTATATGTAGAACCAGTAGAATACTTTAACAACTCCAAGACAACACCAAATATGTCATCTGAAATAATCAAGTTTGCCCAATCATCCTACCCAACAAAGAGAACATCGCAGGATCAGTACACACTACAAAAAAAAATAGTGTTTAGCGACGCACGATATCCGTCGCTAATCACATATATTCGTTGCTAAGTTGGATTAACGACGAATTAGCGACAACATATTGTTTGTTACTATTTTGTTCTGTGCTAGCCTCTTAGTGACGAAAAAAATTAATTTCGTTGCTGGTTTAGCGACGTCTCAGTGACAAACTGTTTCCGTTGCTATTTTCGTAGCAACGAATAATTCATCGCTACTTTTATATTGTCGTTGCTATTTTCATAGTTTAATTTCGTCGTTTGAATAACGTAGCGACATAATTTTTTTCGTTGTTCTGTCGCAACATCATATTTTTTGAATAACTTCGCGACAAATTCTTTTGTCGCTAATCCGTTGCCAAAGGTTTTCTATATATAACTAAATTTAAATTGTCACTAAATATGTCACTAACAATTTTCTTGTAAATTTATTCATTTATTTTTAATATACCTTATTTTATTGAAATATAATAAATGCAAATTATTAAATACCCATGAAATAACCAACTAACATTCATATAGAAATAATACTAGTCGAATCCGAAAACATATATAATCACATATCCAAAACATCCATAAAAAGTATCTATCAACTATTCTTAATCAAAAGAACCCACATCCATCAAGTATTATGGATACACAATTTGTACTTTCAAAAATAGATAATATCAAAATTTAGTGCAACCTTGGTCAAGGACGACAACGATCATCATCTGAAACTAAAGGATCATCCTCCTCAACATTAGTACTAGCCGGAGGAACTACTGGTGTCACACCTGATGGATTAACAGTAGGTGGTGAAGAAATCACTTCATATACCTGCTCAAAAACAACGGGAAGAATGGGATCAATAAGTGTCGGAATCAATTGCATCACAACTCAGACATATTTGTTGTTGTTGCTGATTGAGAAACCGAAGGTGGTACTGATGATGAAGCATTAGATCCAGAAGAGACAAAAAATTTTGACCCATAGTAATTTTTTCCTTCAGTTCCAAGACCATATATTCTTTTTTGCAACTCCCGCAACTTTGTAATATGCTTCACATTGATCAATATATGTCTGAGACTCTGTTTTCTCTCTCAATATTTCTTCATATTTTTCCTGTAATAAATGGTAAAATTAATATATATTGTATCAAAAGGTGACTGGAAGATTATTTGAAACAAAAAAAAAACAATATTTGATTTAATAGAAATTAAACACCTTAAAATAAGTATCAATAAACCACCAAACTACAATAATAAATTCTTGATTTGCCTATCAAAGAGTTAATTTACCTATTGCTAGGATGGAAATAAGTATCATCAATATCCCAAATTTTTAATTGTAATATTACAAACTACAATAATAAGCATATCGCATATCCTTCAACTCACACTATATAGATCGAATTCATGCAAAACTGCAGCAATAAATGGCAAAAAATGTAGCAGAGTTTGGCTAAAATATGGGAACCTACTAGCAGTAGTTTCCATCCATATGTGGCAGCACACTAGTTCAAAAGATAGTCACAGATTTGGTCTCAAAATATAGCCACAAATTTGGTTAAAAAAAGTAGGAAGTGACTGCCTCAAAGTGTAACAATGTTGACATCAAAATGCAACAACAATAATACCTTGAACTGATCCCATTCTTCCAATTTGTTTCCCTTCTAGAGGACGGCACCTCTGTCCAAATTGTTACAAGGTGAAAGAAAGTGAAAGCAAAACTTTTGCAGTAAGGTTTCAGCCTTCTGCTTATGTTTTCAAACCGAGATGCTATCAAGTACAATATTTTGCAGTAAGGTTCAGCCCGCTTGTTTACTTGTCCTATTTACTTGTAGATTCATCTATGTCATTGTAGATTCATCTATGTCAAAACTTAAAAGGTGCCTCACACTCAAAAAATTAACTCTTTTTAAGAATACAAGTATGTGTAATACATAAACCAATGTTTATTCAAGATGGGTACGTCTCTGGAATGCTCCAGAATGACCCTATGTTGCTGCCCCACTAAAAAGAATTCAAATAACTTTTCAAGGTAAAATTCAAGCTCACGAAGTTGGAACCATATGAATTCATCACATTAACATAGTGTTGGCACCTAGAATTTTAACCTTAAAGATTTCCAAATATAAAGTCAATGAAGTTACAAAATTTTGGACTTACATGGACAATTCGAGAACGTTCACCAACAAAAGATTTTCCATCATGATCATGTGTATGAACGTGCAAATGTAACTCACTTGGTGTTGGATCTCGACCCTTTTCAACAGCCTATACAAAAATATAATTTTAATCACTTTATTTTAGAGAGATATCTATTACGAGAATGATTGACATATAATAAAAATTGAACAAATAGCATATAAATGAAAACAAAATAACCTGAAAGTTCAGCATACCTTATCTAAATGTATGTGAAGTATAGAGGGCAAATGAAGGGTTGGATGATTTTGAAAAATAACAAAAAGAAAAGCAAGTCTACAAGCCACTGCAATGAGGTGAGGTTATTGGTCTGATTGCTTTCTTGTATTGAGATTTTAGAATGCTATACACATCCTAAGATATCGATATTTTTTTCCTTAGTATTTGTACATTTCCCAAGACATCGTTGTGATTCTGTAGTTGAAAAGCTATGATTGTTGTGCTTTTGACTATCTGATGTGCTTTTGACTAACAAGAAAAATAAATGCACAAAAATACTGGACAACTTCCTACAATGACATGTTGGTACAACCAAGAGAGATACATGCTGACACAAAATGGTAAATACTCCATCACACGAAGTTATTTGGCAATTATAGGACATAGACCAAACTGAAAACAACTAACTTAATGTGGACTGCTATGGCTCTACCAAAGCACAAATTCATGGTGCGGACAAGGTCAATTGCTCACACAAGAGAGGAAGTTGAGATTGAACATTCAAGTTGAGATTCTATGTAGACAATATAAAGGTGAAGCACTGGAAGCTATTTCAAAGGATATCATTGCGGCTATTAGTGGAGCAGTCCTATATCACACTTGGAGAGCTAGAAACTGGAAAAAGTTCAAAGGAAAGAATGTAAATACAAAAGATGCAGTCATACAGATTAAGAAGGAGATAACAGAGAGAGTACACTTCCTTATTAATTCAAAGAAAGCTCAGAAATGTAGATGTTTCATTCAGCACTTACTTTTGGATGGTTAAAAGGAAAAACTTCTCATGCTATCAGCCAATTGTACCAGGTCTAAGTAGTGAAGTTATAAGTTCAAAGAACTTTAAAGGTACAACAACATAACTCATCATTTTTAACATTCAGGACTGGAAAATAAATGAACTCATGGTTTTTACATAACTGTCACAGCTTCCAACAGATACCCAGTTCCTTAGAAAGTTCAGCTCAAGTTGATTGTAGAAGAGTAAAAAATTAGAAAGTTTTAAAATAAAAATAAATGCACAAAAATACTGGACAACTTCCTACAATGACATGTTGGTACAACCAAGGGAGATGCATGTTGAAGGTTGGAGGAACAACTAATGCAAGGAAGTGTCCCTTGTATTTTATTCCCTTTTTGCTTTTTGTCTTCAACTAAAAAGGAGAAAATCAGCTCTGTCTGTCCCTATATTAAACTTCTTGAAATTATAACTTCAAAGGAGCCAAGCTATTAGCAGTATCTTTTGCTGCACAGATAGATAAATCAGATGGAGGAGTCGTACAACAAGATAGAGCCACAAATGCTGCTTAAGAAAACTATCCAAAAGACTAAGAATTTCCTCTACAAACTCCTCATAATCTCAAGTCATTTCTATTTGGAGGTCACCACAAGCTACCTAAAATGGCCCACCATTTGAATCCCTTTTTCTCAATCAGTAAAACGATTCTCAAGCAGCAAAAGAATCCTAAAGACTACTGTTAATGAGTTGGATAACTTGTACAGGGACTACTATCAACAATGGCATCAGCCTGATCACAATGAGATTCAGGAGAGAAAGATAACTTCCAAAAATGCTAGAAAATTTCAAGGTATGGCTGAAGGAGATTATAGCGAAGATGGAGGAATTGGAAATGGTGGAAGGAGAAGATATGGATCATGTGCTAGATATAGAAGAAGTGCTTCAATGCTACACTCTGCTAAACAGCCCAGTTTATGTTGACATTGTTGACAGATTCTTCATGGACATGTACACTGAGTTCTCGATACAAGGGACACTTCCTTGCATCAGAAAGTTTAATTAATTTTCTTGCTTAGTTGGAAGCCTAAACATGTTATCAGCAGAAGGTTCTCTTTATTTGTAACTATTTTTTGGATGGTTATTGTAATAGTTTACATTGATTACCAAAAAAACTTCCTACAATGACTTACTGCCAGCTTCCTACAATGAATATTGTCTAGCTTACTAAAATTAGGTGGATACTTACCAAGCATCAGTCCAATTTTTTGCTACACCTACACTATATGTTCCCTATCTTCCAGGTACCGAACACCATAAAATAATAATAATAATTAATGACGCCCTCCCGACTATCAACATTTATAAGTCATAAAATTAGAACCTTCAAGTTTTACCTATAGAAGAAAGGTCGTGACATTGTTGTTCCAGAAGGTTGTGTCAAGCCGTTTTTGGTTGTGTTTATACACATAATTAATAAACCCCTTTTTAACTTAATTTAGTAAACATGGGCTGTCACGACCCAGATTTACAAGTCGTGATGGCACCTATGTTCCCAACCGATAGGTAAGCCAACCCAATAATTTTACCAATTTAACTAAATAATGAGGTTAAAAAAAAGTGAACTATGAGTAAAATATCTCTAGCACTAAGTCCTTTATAAATACGAGATGCGGAAAACTAGAATACCACCCAAGAATTGGTGTCATAAGTACAAGAGCTTCTAAATACGGTGTAAGTCTGAAACTCAAATGACAAGTCTAAACATAAGAGATATCATTTCTGAATACTAAAAAATAGAATAAATAAAAGGTAGAGGGAGGTATGGGCCACAGAACAGCCAAGCAGCTCACCACAACTCCAAGATAATACTCCACGCTCGGACTCAAAAAGCTCCATGGCATGTGCTCGCACTCGGAATTCAATCTGCACCACAAAGAGTGCAACAAATATAGTATGAGTACGAAACCAGGTGTACCCAATATATCTCATCGACCGACAACGAAGAAGTAGTGACAGGATTTATATAAGAAAATTAGTTCTTTACTTATACAAGTCTATATTATACTTACCAGTCAAGTTTCATCAATAAGGATAATCAAACTTCACGTAATGTACAACCACCAATAAAGCACATAATCAATAAGAATAAATGATGTAATGAGATGCAATGCAATGTGCCACCATGAAATGATATGCCTCAGATGCCAAGTATTTTCTCAATTTTATATACATGATACTCCTCGGAAATACATCGAGAGTTCATGACCCATGGGGGATCGTCTCATGCTAGGCTTTCTCCCCTGAGCTGCCACCACCCTTCTATACCAATTGGGATCGGCCCATGCTAGGCTTTCGCCCCTGAGCTGCCACCCTTCCATACCAATTGGGATAGACACATGCTAGGCATTTACCCATGGGCTGCCACCCATCATTATACAAATTGCTTCACTTAGATTCTTTAATCCTTGAGATTGTTGTTTCGATGTTCATAACTCTTTTGAGATTATTCTTTTGATGATCATAACTCTTTTGATATTGTTGTTTTGGTGGTCATAATCATTGTTGAGACTTGGAACTATGAACCACTAGTAGAAGACATGTGAAGACGGACTTACGATAATAACAATGACATGGGAAGAAAATGTGACACCAACGTAATACTTAGGAGCTATCTCACTTAGTAAGCATTTTGAAATCTCAATTGAAGCACATATCAAGTGAAGACATTTAACATTCAGCCAAGAGATTTGAACTCTGTATGGTAGCCAAATACTCACTAACTAATATCAAATACAAGGTACACATGAAGGTGGAACCAAGGGAGAACGTGGGCAGATTCAACTAAAGGACGAATACATATTCCAAGTAAGTACATATAAAATGTACAATAGAGAAAGTAGGGATTTTGTGAGGTAACATAATATTCTAACACAATGGAGTAATAACCAATAAAGGGAACATATGAACATGTGACAAGGTGACATATATGATGGAATAGACAATTGAAGCAAGTTGGCTTGATATGGGCAAATTGTATATCCAACATATAAACATATGTACCATGTGTAATCTAGGATCACTTTGATTTAAATAAGGGGAATATGTGCGAAGGGTACTTTGACGATGAAACACGTTTAAACCTTGCATGCTAATACTTGTTAGATAAGCACACACATTTAGTAATAAACTCATATTAGAGTACTCACTTTAATGCTCTAGGGAGTAGGAACTACAACTATGGATAAGTCACTACCAAGCGCACTTAGAAAGCTTACTTTTTGTAATACAAGTGTTAGATTCATGCCAAAGAAATAGGAAATCGAATAGCCTTACATACCTTGCTGCACAACTTTGGATATTACAATGAGTTAATCATCTTCCTTTCAGATTATTTATCTACAATGGAGTATATAATAAAACTAGCATTAGTATCTGATAAACAAGTTTGGGCTACTTGATCAGACCAAAACAATAATTGGCAGTAAATTTGTAATTGATCCTATCAAGGGTGTTCTTCCCATCCATTCTCCTCTAATTTTTTTCATATACTATACAACCTTCTTATATGGTCCTCCAAAACTCCTCGGGCTTCATAACATTTGGAAAACAATATACATAGGGATGGCAGGAAGTAAGCTCATGCAACACTCAATTAAGTGGTGTATCACTACACCTTCAATGTTCTATCATATAACCAGTTCCCATGACTTCTCTGCACATATCCAGCCACACCTCCTTATTTTACGATACACAAAACAGTCCCTAAGCATCACAATGTGGAAATAGCAATATTAACATACAACTTCTGATCAACATCCCGTGAGTTCCAACTAACATTACTTCTAAGATGCTCAAAACAAGCTCACAATCAAAATTTAAGGAGACTCCACTCCATGGCTTTCCAAACCAGCACATCCTTCCTCCGAGATCACACCATATAGAGACTACACTCCTTATTTCATTAACACATAAAAACTTTCACAAACAATGCAAGAACAAGAGAGGGATGAAAATATCCGTAGCTTACCTTGCTGGACAGAAACCTCACTTGCTAAGACTTGGATTCTTCAAGGTTAAGGTTGTCCTCTCCCCCTTAACTTGATGTTATATCAGATTATTCACTTCAATTCCTTAAGATGGGATATGTTCTACTAACTTGTACTTTGAAAAGAAAGGGTTTTCTTTAGATTATAATGGTGAAGTTATAGACCGGAACTCTTGGAGCTTCTATGGCTTTCCTTGGGAGCAATTTTCTGGAGAATAAGTGATGAAGAAGATGTGATAAGCTTGAGTGCTTTAGAGGTCCTTTTTGGAGAAATAATATGGTCCTTTACTTTTAATCAAGCATGTGCATCACCTCTTTAATTTCTGCCACAAGTTTTTAAGTAGGTGGATCACCTACTTGCCCTTTTCACTTAAAATGAAGTCCACTAATTCTAAGTAGGTGCATCACCTACTTGACCTATTCACTTAAAAAGGAAGTCAACTAATTATAAGTAGGTGCATCACCTACTTGCCCTTTCACTTAAAATGCAGTCCACTAATTCAAAGTAGGTGCATCACCTACTTTCCCTTATCACTTAGAATGCAGTCTACTAATTCTAGGTAGGTGTATCACCTACTTGTCACCTACTAGCATAGTTTAGTCAAGCAAGCACCTCACTTATTTTACACCATTTTCCCAATTTTAGTTTATTTACAAGACCGTAACACTAATACACACTTGACCACTTTGACTCTTACATCAAATACCACCTTTTACTATCTCACTTTAAACCTATTCTATTGTCACTAGTCGCATAGGAATCCGAGTCCATAACTATACCACAAGGCAACGTAGAATACCGGGTGTTACATCCTTCCCCCCTTATGATCATTCGTCCTCGGATGATAGGTGTAGTTGATAGTTTGGTTAATCTTGGAATTTCATTTGGAGATTTGCGAGAGTTCCCTTTGTAAACAGGACTATCCAAAATCTATAGAATAACCTAAAACACATAGAAAAGTTTCGCATGATGTCTCACTAAATATGGTTCATGAAATATAAATATGACTAATTAAACCCCTTTCTTGACCATATAATTCACTGATGATACACAAGTAGAACTCATACAAATAAGAAATTTAATATACCTATTAAACACAAGACATGCAAATGACATATCAAATGAACAAACGCTAGTAGGACTTATGATCATATAAGGGGACCATATGATCTCAGATCCTTATGTTGATGTTTAGAATGAGGAGGGGTATTTAGGATCTCTACCATCTTTTATTCCCAAGTATCTTACGTTATATTCTAGTCCTTCCACAACACCTCAATGGAGGTTACACCTTTTGTGCTTAGCTTTGGAGCCTTAACAATCAAGAGTAACTACAGTATCTCCTAAAAAAAACTATGTGGAATGGACACATAAAATCATAGGCCTAACCTATCGGGGCTCTACTTTCCCTTGTCCTTTATCTTATGACGCTTTTTAGAGGTGAGTCTTATAATAACACATACCTGTTAATATAAACTCTAAAGTTTTATGTCGCACCCTCGGATGAGGCATTATGCTAAGTAATTTATCTATGGTTGTGATAAAATTTACATACATTGGCCTTTTCTGGTCAAAATCTTCACTACATAATGATACAAGGAAACGTTTTCCCAAAATGTTCAAAACTCAAGTCAATAAGCACAGAGGGGCATAGTATATGGAGAAATAAGTCACATTCGGTATGACACATAGGCAGACTAGCACAAAAAGGAGTGCATAATATACGGGCATTAAGCTATATAAATATGTGGTGTATGTGTGCATATGAATTATAGGGTAGCGTGTGAGCCAATGTACTATAAGGCATGTAGCAAATGGACTAAATGAGCATATGACACATGGCCATAAAAGCTATAAGGCCTGTAATGTTTAAGCAAGTAGGCTACGAGGCATGTAATATATATAGAAATGGTTTATGATGTATATGACAAGCAAACAAGTGGTATGCGATTCATATAACACACCAGCACTATTTTTTCCCATAGCATATGATCAATTATCCTGCAGTACCCACACAATATGGACAAGTGACATGTGGGAAGTAACCAGTGCAATAAATAACATGTAGGGAAAGGTCCTACGAAAACATATAGCAATAAACAAGGGTGCTCCGAAGCGGATAACACTTACATGCAAGCATTCTATGACATTAGGTAACATATGAGAAAGTAATCCATAAAGGGAAAATGTCATACAAATAGATGAGTTATAGAACATGTAGCATATATAATTATATAACAAATCATCTTTGAAAACTGTGAGATATCCTATCAAACCACTCTACCATATTAAGGGAAAAAAACACCGTCTTAAGAGTTAGGTCACGGGTGGGATAGTTTTGCTCATATTCCTTACTCACCTCAAAGCACATACAATTGATTTCCCCATTTACTCTCTTCAATCTCCTAAGAATTCTTATAGGTGTTCTGCTATTGGAACTTGGATATCTTCTAGGTCAATATAAATACTACAGTTAAGATAGAGAAAAAAAATCCTTAATAGTTCATCTTTGGAGTAGAAGGCCGAGGTCAACTTTACCTTTTTTACTAGTTTGTGTTACATCACACTCAATGTCTGGTACCTATTCAAGGTCAAAATAGAAAATAAATAGTGAAGCTTGAACGGACCATAAAACATTAACTCTAATGTCAGGTACCTATAAAGTTATATTATGATTCATAACATTTTAGAGTTAGCCGCTTTCGGCTTAACTAGATAGGTCAGGCCATACTAATAGATTTCCTCATTTTTTTATAACAAGTGAGGGTGCTCCCACTCTTTTCCCATGCAAGATATCAAATAAGAACAACTAGCATATGATGAATTTTTCCTCTCCCTTAATTGGATTATGATTGATGAATGCATATATTAAATGAATCATGTAGTAGCTCTATTCAATTTGATGGAAGTCTATACATGTGTATAATGCTCTACTTCTCTTTTGTACTAATGATGTAGATGAACTAGGTCCATGTATCTTCTATCCAGGTAACCTTTCTATTCCCCTTTTTTTTCTTGTTGTTATCAAGACCAAATATCAAGACTTGAATCAATACTAAAATGACTTCTCTGTCTAACAAAGGTTCACAAAGTTGTTCCCAGGTGCACCTTTATAACTTGTTAGGGTTGAAGGTTGATACCTTATTCTTGCCTCATACACGTAGCAATCAATCTTTCATAACCATATATCTCACTCTTCTATAGCATCCTCATATCACCCCTACTTCTATGTTTAGGGGATTTTACATGTACAATCTCTTTCTAACTAGAAGCTCTATGTACATATTTGGCATTTGTCATTCAAGCTTCATTCTCACATGCTTCCTGTCTAACAAGTACCTTTTAATCAAAACTAGTAGCTTCATGTACTCTAATCCCACTATGTACAACCTCACTAATCACAATTTAGGTCTAACCAATCAATTTTCCTTTTGTTAACCTTACCCTTTGGTCACATACTAATCCTTTATAGCCAAAATATAGATTGTAGTAGGAACTGCCATACATATATCATTTGGAGCAATTAGCACATTTATCCCTAAGTTTTATAATTATGAAAAGAATATAAATGCTATTAGTACTTATTCGGGGTGGTTGGCACATACCATATAAAACGCCAACTATTAACATATTTGGGATGATATATGTTGAGAATTTGGGCCTTGTCAGCCAATTAGGTACCTCTCTAGTAACACAATTGCACTAATACATGCACCTATCAGATTGTGCTACTGCCTTCCTCCAACTAAAAGAAACTGGTTTCCACAACATCAATTTCGAGTACATGTGTAACACTGAAAATTCTATGTATATCACAGACTAAGAACGAGTGTCCTCTATAGGAATATATCCTGTAAATATGGAGGAAATATAGAACTCAAGAGTTGGTTACATCCTCCTAAGAAGATGTGCTTGGAAATGCTACAACTCCTATATGTAACAAGGTAACCCATCATTTTTTAAGCATATGGATAACCATACTATATTTTTCTCAACTGAACAAACGTGATACAAATGGTACAAATGCAACTTTAGATTCAAATAACATAAAAACCTTTACATACCTTGTGGAGTAGGACGGTCGAATAAAATGAGCTCAATAAAGTCTTGTTGACATTTTAGCTACCAATAACCTTACCCATAGTAAGCATAATATGACTAACATGATGAGGTACAAGTGGAAATTGACTTCTTAACTTTGCTCTATTGCACAATCTGGATTATGAAGGAAGGTAACATTTTCTCAATGTCCAAGCAGACCCCTATTTATAAATGTGGCGCGCAACATATTCATAAGTAAGGCTCTACTGGACACAACTTTGTAGACTCCCTAGGACGAACTGCTCTGATACCACTTTTGTCACACCCCACCCTATGTTAGGCGGATAAGTACCATATGAACACATGCTTTACAGGTGACCTATGATGAGAAAGCTAACTGCGATACATATATATTTTCTACTGAGAAGCTACATATACAACACATGTCGACTAGCTGAACCAATACATGTGACAAGTAAAACTATGAATACAAATGATTGTTTTAAAATGTCTACAAAGCCTCTACTAGAATCCATAACTGTACAACTATCAAAATATGCATAGTAAAGACTCGGCAAAGCCTCAAATCAACCTGGAGCTCACCAAAAACTGTTGAGTATCATGTGCTTCTATGGGGGAGATCTACTAGTTGAGTACTTGTACCTGCAACATGGAATGCAGCATCCCCAATAAGGGACGTCAGTATGAAAGAATGTACTGAATATGTAAGGCATAATACAACCATATGTAAAATGAGAGCTCAAGTGAAACCAAATACAAATAGGTAAGGATTAGAGACCACCTTTGCTTATACTTTTGGAATCGTGTATGTTACATTCTTTTCTTTACTTTTCTGTGCGATCTAATCTTTATAAGGCATATGATACAAATGACCAGCCGATTAGTGGTAGAAGAGGATGACCCATGCTAGACATTTAACCCCTGAAATGTTGTCCTCATAATTCAACCAGTTGGGATCGTCCCATGCTAGGCTTTCACCCCTGAGCTGCCACCCTTCTATACCAATTGGAATCGGCCCATGCTAGGCTTTCGCCCCTAAGCTGCCACCCTTCCATACCAATTGGGATCAACCCATGCTAGGCATTTGCCCCTGGGCCGCCACCCATCATTATACAAATTGCTTCACTTAGATTTTTTAATCTTTGAGATTGTTGTTTTGATGTCCATAACTCTTTTGAGATTATTCTTTTGATGATCATAACTCTTTTGAGATTGTTGTTCTGTTGGTCATAATCATTGTTGAGACTTGGAACTATGAACCACTAGCAGAAGACATGTGAAGACGGAGTTACGATAATAACAGTGACATGGGAAGCAAATGTGACACCAGCATAATACTTAGGAGCTTATCTCACTCAGTAAGCATTTTGACATCTCAAATTGAAGCACATATCAAGTGAAGACATTTAACATTCAGCCAAGAGATTTGAACTTTGTATGGTAGCCAAATACACACTAACTAATATCAAATACAAGGTACACATGAAAGTGGAACAAAGGGAGAACGTGGGCAGATTAAACTTAATGACGGATACATATTCTAAGTAAGTACATATAAAATGTACAATAGAGCAAGTAGGGATCTTGTGAGGTAACACAATAGTCTAACACAATGGACTAATAACCAATAAAGAGAACATATGAACATGTGACAAAATGACATATATGATGGAATAAACAATTGAAGCAAGTTGGTTTGCTATGGGCAGATTGTATATCCAACATATAAACATATGTACCATGTGTAATCTAAGATCACTTTGATTTATATAAGGGAAATACGTGCCAAGGGTACTTTGACGATGAAACACGTTTAAACCTTGCATGCTAATACTTGGTAGAGTAGGCACACACATTTAGTAATAAACTCATATTAGAGTACTCACTTTAATGCAGGAGTAGGAACTGCAACTATGGATCAGTCACTACCAAGGACACTTAGAAAGCTTACTTTTTGTAATACAAGTGTTGGATTCATGCCAAAGAAATAGGAAATCAAATAGCCTTACATACCTTTGTGCACAACTTTGGATATTACAAAGAGTTAACCGTCTTCCTTTTAGATTATTTATCTAAAATGGAGTAAATAATAAAACTAGCATTATTATATGATAAATAAGTTTGGGCTACTTGATCAGACCAAAATAGTAATTGGCAGTAAATCTGTAACTGATCCCATCAAGGGTGTTCTTCCCACCCATTCTCCTCTAATTTTTTTCATATACTATACAACCGTCTTATATGGTCCTCCAAAACTCCTCGGGCTTCATAACGTTTGGAAAATAATATACAAAGGGATGGCAGGAAGTAAGCTCGTGCAACACTCAATTAAGTGGTGTATCACTACACTTTCAATGTTCTATCCTATAACCAGTTTTCTTGACTTCTCTGCACCTATCCAGTCACACCCCCTTATTTTACGATACAGAAAATAGTCTCTAAGCATCCCAATGTGGAAATAGCAATATTAACATACGACTTCCGATCAACATCATGTGAGTTCCAACTAACATTACATTTAAGATTCTCAAAACGAGTTCACAATCAAAATTTAAGGGGACTCCACTCCATGGCTTTCCCAACCATCACATCCTTCCTCCAAGATCACACCATATAGAGACAACACTCCTTATTTTATTAACACATAAAAACTTTCACAAACAATGCAAGAATAAGAGAGGGATGAAAATTTCCGTAGCTTACCTTGCTGGACAGAAACCTCACTTGCTAAGACTTGGATTTTTCAAGGTTTAAGCTGTCCTCTCCCCCTTAACTTGATGTTAAATCAGATTATTCACTTGAATTCCTTAAGTTGGGATATGTTCTACTAACTTGTACTTTAAAAACAAAGGGTTTGCTTCAGATTTTAAGGGTGAAGCTATAAACCAGAATTCTTGGAGCTTCTATGGCTTTTCTTGGGAGCAATTTTCTGGAGAATAAGTGATGAAGGAGATGTGATAAGCTTGAGTGCTTTAGAGGTCCCTTTTGGACGTTTTCAGTTAATAAATTGGAGAAATAATATGGCCTTTACTTTTAAGCAAGCGGTGCATCACCTCTATAATTTCTGCCACAAGTTTTTAAGTAGGTGGATCACCTACTTGCCCTTTTCACTTAAAATGAAGTCCACTAATTCTAAGTAGGTGCATCACCTACTTGCCTTTTTTTCACTTAAAAGGCAGTCCACTAATTCTAAGTAGGTGCATCACCTACTTGCCCTTTTCACTTAAAATGCAGTCCACTAATTCTAAGTAGGTGCATCACCTTGTTGCCCTTATCACTTAGAATGCAGTCCACTAATTCTACGTAGGTGTATCACCTATTTGTCACCTACTAGCATAGTTTTGTCAAGCAAGCACCTCACTTATTTTACACCATTTTCTCAATCTTAGTTTCTTTACAAGACTGTATCACTAATGCGTACTTGACCACTTTGACTCTTGCATCAAATACCACCTTTTACTATCTCACTTTAAACCTATTCTATTGTCACTAGTTGCATAGGAATACGAGTCCACAACTATACCACAAGGCAACGTAGAATACGGGGTGTTAAATTTTGCCATAATTCTTTTCCTTTTTCTTTTCTTTTCCAAATAAAGTAATTAGGTATTTAAAGTGGCAAAACCCACTAACTTAATTTAATTTTATGGGCCTTAAAGGGTATAGGATAGATTTCAGACTTAGCCCATTACTTTCTAATTAAATTAATTATTAAAAATTTTATGACAACTAAATAAGCCTAGTTATCGAATTGTTCAAAATTTTCATCTAATATTTTATTGGAAGAGTCAAAATAGTCCTAGTTCTCAAAATGATCTAACGGGTCATTACATCACCTACCACTTAAACAAACATTCGTCCCCGAATGGTAAAATAATAGAACGTACCTGAATGCTCAAAAAGTTGAGGATATCTACTCCTCATGTCTAACTTGGTCTCCCATGTAGCCTCCTCCACCGGACGATGCTTCCATTGAACCTTTACTAAAGCAATCTCCTTCGACCTGAACTTCCAAATTCGCCTATCCAAAATGGTTACTAGCTTCTCCTCAAAAGTCAAATTTAGATCAAGTAACACTAAATCCCATTGAATCACATGAGCACCACCCTGATGATACTTCTTCAACATCGAAATATGAAATACAGGGTGAACACCCAACAAACCAGGTGGCAAAGCCAACTCATACGCCACCTAACCAATACGCTCAACAATCTCGAAGGACCAATATACCTTGGGCTCAACTTGCCCTTCTTTCCAAATCTTATCACACCCTTCATGGGCGAAACTTTCAATAGAACTCACTCTCTAACCATGAACTCCAAATCACGAACATTCCGATCTGCATAAATCTTTTGCCTACTCTGAGCCATGAGAAGTCTATCATGGATCAACTTAACCTTGTCCAAGGACTCCCTCAGCAGATTTGTACCCATGGTCTAACCTCAAATGCATCAAACCAACCAATTGGAGATCGACATCTCCTACCATACAAAGCCTCAAATGGTGCCATCTCAATGCTCACATGATAATTATTATTGTAAGCAAACTCTGCTAATGGCAAGAACTGATCCCAGTGACCACCAAAGTCGATCACACATGCCCGCAACATGTCCTCAAGAACCTGAATAGTCCGTTTAGACTAACCGCCAATCTGAGGGTGAAAGGCTGTGCTAAGATCCACTTGAGTTCCCAACTTTTTATGCATAGATCATCAAAAATAAGATTTAAATTATGTGCCACCATCCGAAATAATAGATATAGGAACCGCATGTAAGCGAACTATCTCTCGAATATAGATCTTGGCTAACTTCTCTAAATTATAGATAGTCTGACCGGGTACGAAGTGTGCAGACTTAGTCAATTGATCCTCGATGACCCATATAGCATAAAAAACTTACCCAAGGTACGTGGCAACCCTACCACAAAGTCCATAGCAATACGCTCCCACTTCCACTCAGTTATGGGCATCCTCTGAGTCACACCTCCAGGATATTGGTGTTCATACTTCACTTGCTGACAATTCAAACATTGAGATACAAAATCAACTATGTCCCTCTTCATACGAAACCACCAATAATGTTGTTTCAAGTCATGATACATCTTTGTAGTCCCCGGATGAATAGAGTACCTCAAACTATGGGCCTCCTCCATGATCAGCTTAGTCAAACCAGCTGTCCGTGGAACAAAAATATGACCTTTTAATCTCAAAACTCCCTCACCATCAAGAATTACATCCTTGGCTTCTTCTTTTGACACCTTGTCTCAAATCTTACATAAATCACCATCATCAAACTGTTGTGTCCGAATTTGCTCCAACAAGGATGACCTAGCCTCCACATAAGCCAAAACCTTACCAGATTCTGAAATATCAAACCTCACAAAGCTATTGGCCAAGGACTAGACATCCCTAGCTAAAGGAAACTCGCCAACATGTAACAAGGCTAGACTACCCATACTTAGTGCCTTTCGACTCAAGGTATCTGCTACCACATTTGCCTTGCCCGGATGATAAAGAATAGTCATGTCGTAGTCATTGAGCAGCTCCAACCATCTCCGCTGCCTCAAATTGAGATCCCTATGATTGAATATATACTGTAGATTACGATGACCCGTGAACACCTCACAATGTATCCCATAAAGGTAATGCCTCCAAATCTTCAATGCAAACACTACAACCGCTAACTCCAAGCCATGAGTAGGGTAGTACTTCTCGTGAATCTTCAACTGCCTTGAAGCGTAAGCTATCACCTTTTCCTTCTGCATCAATACACAACCAAGACCAATCCGAGAAACATCAAAATTGTCACACCTCAGTTCCCACCAAGACAGACAAGCACCTGATGCCCTAAAGGCTTGAGAGAACTAACATGTAACTTGTTCTTACTATGCATATAATAACTATGACAATCTTAGAGTTGTGACCAGTTCACATAGGTTGCAGCAGTATGAACCAACATAAGTAGACCCAAAACTTATATACAAGACCTGGCCGTTGAGGCTACAACTTGTTATGAGACAAGACGCAACTGAATTATATAAATTAGTATACAATGTCTCTAAAAGATAGGAAATCTTAGTTTAGGGCGGGACAAGGCCCCGCCTTACCCTTAACTATCATAAAACATTAAAATAGGTGCCAAAGACTCGGTAAACCCCGAATAAACTTGGAGCTTCACCAATAGCAGTTGAGTACTTGTGCTCCTACTAACGTGGTCTACTGGCTGGAGAACCTGTGCCTGCAACATGAAATGCAGCGTCCCCGTAAGGGATGTCAGTACGAAAAAATGTACTGAATATGTAAGGCAATAACATACATAAAATAAGAGTTTGATGAAACCATCAATATATGTGTGCATAAATCAGAACAGAAGACCACCTTTGTTTACTCTTGTGAGATCATGTATGTTACATTCTTGTCTTTAACTTTCTGTACTTTATAATCTTTGTGGGGCATGTGATACAAATGACCAGCTGATCAGTAGTAGAAGAGGATGACCCATGCTAGGTATTTTAACCCCTGGGATGTTGTCCTCATAATTACACAAATTGGGATCAACCAATGCTAGGCTTTTGCCCCTGAGCTGCCACCCTTCTATACCAATTGGGATTGGCCCATGGTAGGCTTTCGCCCCTGAGGTGCCACCCTTCTATACGATTTGAGATCGACCCATGCTAGGCTTTTACCCCTGGGCTGCCATCCATAATTATACAGATTGCTTCACTTAGATTATTTAATCTTTGAGATTGTTGTTTTGGTGGTCATAATCATTTTTGAGATTTGGAACTACGAACCAGTAGTAGAAGACATGAAAATAATACTTCAAGGCAGTAACAATGACATAAGGAGCTTATATAACATCAATGCATTACTTGTGAGCTTAAATGACACAATTGACTCCAATTGACTAAGTAGAGAATTTACCAAGCTTGTTGTTGCGAATACCATTTCTATATTAGCACATAGGAGGATAATTATACAAATGTAGAGTAATGAACACATAATGAAGTGATTCGATACACTAGGAAGGGGAAAATATGATTAGCTATATTGGAGATCGTACACTGCCACCATGTTCCCTTGACGAGGAATAGAGCTTAGGAAACTCAGTTTGTTGATATTAATCACAACTATCAAATTTCATGCCAAAGAATATAGAATCGAATAGCCTTAGATACCTTATCCTTTGACCAATACGACTGTCACGATTCAACCTCCTCTTTTAGGTTTTAATCTACAAAATAAGTCATGATAAACTAAAATTAGCAGCTATCACACCGTGAGCCTCATAAAATAGTAGCTAACTTTGACGGATAATGATCCCATACAACCCTTAAAATAATGTGTATGGACACCCTCCTTCTCTGTCCAATACATACATTATATATTCTTTCCCAAGATTACCCAAACTGCACCAACAACATTAGACATAAAACATCCTCAAATATTCTTTATCATACAACCAATTATTGAACTCACCACTCCCGTGAGTTCTTCATGAAAACACACCCATAATTCCTCACTCAAACTCATACATAAGGAGGACAAAAATGGAGCAGTCACCTTACCTCAATTTTTGCAACTTCTCCTTATAACTTGAATTCTTCTAGAACATCAGTTTTCCTTCACACTTAAACCAAAAAAGAAGGGAAAAGTATCTTAATAACCAAGGAAGTGAGCAGTAGCTTCTGGAAACATTCCGCCTTTGTACTTATACTGCAGCATGAATAACATGTTTTCCTAATCATCCATGGGAGAATTAAGCTAAATCCATAAGTGTTTTCCTTACCCTAGAAGAACTTTAAGGTTGTTTTTTTAATCCTTAAGAGAAAAGAGTGTGAGAGAGAGAGAGAGATCTGGAGTTAATTCTCACACTACAAGAAAAACAGCCTCTAAGGAAGGGAAATATGGTCCCTGAAGATCTAAATCCGGTCCCAAATGCAAATTTGAGACCAGAAAATACTGGTCGCCACCCGTAGCAACCACCTTCGTCACTATAGATCTTCCGTGAAGGGAATAAAATACTGGTCCTTAAATGGTAGTTGAGACGGGAAAAAATATAGTCATTAAATCTCTTTAGAGACTACATATCTAGTCTCAAATAGACTTGGAAAATTCAATTTTTAGGTCGTTAAATCTTTTTAGCGACCATGAACACTTGGTCTTAGTAATCGTTAGAGACGAGAACAACCTGGTCCATGATTAGCTTTTGCGATGATATTGTCATGGTCGTTGAATAGTTTTAAAGATGAGGATGACCTGGTCGTCCTTGAGTATGTTTAGAGACAAGAATGATCTGGTCCTTGATTCGTTATAGAGATGAGAATTATTTCTAGTCGTAGATTATTCTTTAGAGACGAGAAATGCTTCTAGTCCTAGATTATTCTTTAGAGACGAGATATTTCTGGTCCTAGATTGGCCATCAATGGTCCTAGATCAATTGATGTCACAATAAAAAAAAATCTTCAACAAATACTAAATTTCTACTAAAACTTTCGATTAAAAAAAAAGATATAGGGAGACAGAAACAAGTAGATAGAGATTAAGAGTTCGATTAATCAAAAATTGGTCAACATCCCATGATGTTTGTTTCAATATGTTCTTCAAAAAACTTAGCCAACATCCGAGTTAGACTATGTACTATAGAGTTTTGCATAACATTCGTAGCAAACTAATAATAAGCTTGTCCATTTCTTCTAAGCTTGTATCTTGACTTGAAACTTCAACCTTCAAAATCTGCAAGTACAAAATTTTAAAAAACGATAAATAACTATTGGTATACATATCAAATTTATACAAGAATTAGATAGATCGCTCACCCCAAAAGTTGTTAAAAATTCACCACGTGTTATCTAGAAATATCCACAAAAGCTGCGGAACATAAGAAAAATCAATTAGAAAATCATTGAGATGCATTTACCAAGAATTCAAATACTATTTGTGTGCAGAAAATTTAACATATAAAGTAGCTGTCCAAAAATACAGCAGTGCAGATATTAACAAATAGAGAAAGACACTAATGTGCAGTTGTGCAGAAAAATTTAATTAATGAAGTAAGCATTATGAGATTCTTTGTTATAGGATTCTCTCGAATAATGTTGGCTTGAAAGAAAGTCTTCCATCATCTGTGCATCTTTTTGTTTTACAAGCTAGAAAAACCAATGATATATGTATTGTTCATTTGGTGTGCAAGATGTATTGAACTTCTTAGTCACTTGTTCTCAGAGAAAAATCACAGTGAGACCCATGACTAGATGAAGCTCTTTCTAGTTTCAAGTACAATGCTACATCTAATCTTATATAATAAGCAAGCAAAAGATGCAAATTTCATCAGAACTAAAGCTTCCAATATATGCCTAATCCATGAAGTAGGCTAGCAACAATAGCCCAAAATAATATATCAGCAAAGATGACATAAAGGAGAGTTCCCACATAAACAAGCATGGTATTCATACCAATCCATTCTAGTGGTAGAAATAGGTACTTTGAGTTCAAAATGTCAACCAGAATGAAGAAAGCAGAGTACACTAACGCGGCTGCTCCTGAGGTTACACATACATAACTGAAGGTGTATAATTGCTTATTTGAAGGAATAGCATCTGTGAAGTGGAGAATAATTCCTAAAATTAAAAGAGCTATGCCCATGACAATCCAATGCAAAAGTCTGGACGAGTGATCTTTCATATGAATAAGGACATGTCAAAAATGAGCTCCAAGCACCGTAGAGAGAATAACAGAAATTGACTTCAGATCTAAGTGTAATTTTGGCAACTTTTTTTTCCTGCTGCGTAAACACATGAACGGCCCGTATTTCACAAAAATAGACGAAGAACGAAAGTAGCAACTTTGGCGAATCTAAAACACCATACCAATTTCACAGCTTCAAAAATCAATATCATACAATTAGGAACTATGGCCAAAAACACTTGTGAAGAATCCCAGACAACAGTAAACAAACAAGTCAGCTATCCAACATCGAATCTTCCGTCATAACGTCAAGCTACTTAACTATACATACATTCTGAAAAACATATAAAAACCAGCCGACATGAGATCAGTTTCTACTTTCTAAGGGCAGTATCTATACTTCTATTTGATTGAGTATTAACTAGTTCTATTTAAGATCATAGACAATGAGAACAAGAAAACTAGTAGAGATGAAGGTGGATTCAAACAATTCTAGGTACTATCTTCTAGCTGGAAAAGATTAGTTACCATCATTTTTTTCTAGTATTAGTCTTAGTAGAAAATGACTATAGGCAAATCAACAAAAAAAAACTAAAAAGTCTGGTATCTTGGTGCTTACTTGGTCATTAGAAAAAAGTAGAGGTCATTCAGTTGAAAAAGGAGATGTTGTAGGTTGGGCATGTGATTGTTGAGCAGCAAATAATTCCTTCATTTTCATTATTTCTTTCATTGCATCTTCCAAGGTAGACAAGCGATGGTTCAAGGATTTGTTTTCCTCATTCAAGGATTTATTTTCTTCATTCAAGCATTTGTTATCCTCTCGAGTTGAACGTAACGCAAACAATAATTCAGCCTTCGAAGAAGTTCCACCTTTCAAGTCTTTCGCCTTTACTCCACCCCCAAATCCAAATACATGGCTACGAGTTTGAGGTCCACAATATTTTTTAACAATCTCTATGCTAGGTAGAGATGAATCGACTTGAACCATTTCTTTGAGTTGAGCCTAAAAATTATATAAAAAAACAATTTCTATCAAAACACATAACAATTTCAAGTAATAAACATATTCAATTTATCAAACGCACATGTTTTTCAATGGCTTCAAGTTCAACAAGCTTGTTATCTTTCTTACGCGTCTCAAAGAAAATAGTCGCCAAATCTGGTGGGTTGCCATCTTTCCCTCCCTTTACATCAAAGTCAAACATGTCAAATAACACAAATCTCATAAATATTTCATTCATGAAATAGGTTTACGCTAGTACCTTTTGATAAATAATCTCTCGAATAGGCTAACTACCAATATGATGAAGCATCTTCAACTTAGCTCAATTTACTGCATTCTTGCTCCTTCTTGCCTAAATAAAAATTTGTCTTACTTCGTAGCTTTTATTTTGTTTGAAAAGAAAGAAACTAGAAGATTTTCCAAAAGAAACTAATGCCACATATACTCGAGTAGGCCATATACAAGAGTATTGAGTTCTCTGTCAAGTCCACCTGGAAATCCATCATAATGGAAATTCAGCTATCCTTCAATGTTACTGCTGCAACAATGCTGTCATTACTACTTTGATCCTCTCATCAATAAGTGATCACAGGAACTGACGACAACTACTTTGTATTCATTTGAATACATCCCAGATGTGGAAATGTTGCAGCAATTCTTGAGCTAGACAAGAATTTTACTAAGCAGTTCTGTGTGTTTGAAGCTGCTCCTCATGTATGTACATATATTTCTACTTCTTTATAGTTTGTCATGTTTGGCGAATGAGGAATATGTTATTAATTTATTAACATGCTATTTTCACTCGCAATGGTTAAACATAAATTCCACATCCCATCATCCTATATATTTCTTTCATTAGCGAGACATTTATTAACATTACGAAATGCAGTGCACACAGGGCATAGAAATACTGGAACTGTTCAAATAGAATCTACCTATTATAAAAATGGAACTATTGGAAGAGAACAAAAAACCTCATGACACACTGTACCAAGAATGAGAAGTAAGTGGTCAGCTCCAGAGATTGAGGGACTCATGGTGCAGTCTATACCAAGCGGGTGATGCAACAATTTAAAGCACGACAACTATTTCAGTAACATGGATCAAACAACTGGATATATTTGGTGCTAAAGAGGGAAATCAAACGGTAAAAGACTGGAAATTATACTATTTAATCAGTAGGCATACCTGGAAACTTTCAGAAGCAAAATGTTCCTTTACTAACCATTCCCATTCTTTTTTATCTACTCCCCTTGGAATAGTCCTAAGAGATTGATGGGTAGGCTTATCCTTCACATATTTTTCATGCAAGTGTCCTCTCCATTTGTTCCATAACTCATTCATCCATCCCAAGATATGATCACGATGATCATTCATGTCCACGGCCTCAAATTTATGCTACAATTATTGAAGCATGAGTTGAGTTATTACCAAGGGAAACCTATCAGGAAAGCATCATAAAATGAAAAAGATCTCTTCTTCTAGTAGAATAAGCAGATATTTCAATAGAAAAGAAATTTCAGTAGCACATCAAAATTCCAGTAGCAGATATCTCCTACAACTACTTTTTTCTTTTTGATCTCTTAGAAGAAACATTCAGTAGCAAATGTTATTCACATATACTTGAATCCAGTACCATATGTAAAATGTGAAAATCATTCGACAAACAACTATGTGTTTGAAACACATAAACATTTGTTACCTCAACGACTGGTATATGGACAAGAATACACAGATGTATTAGATAACAATAAAGAATTTGAATCAGGTGCAATTTGTTACCTCAACGGCTGCCCATATGTGATTCAAATTTTCTTGTTTAATATCATTCCATGATGATACGCCCAAAGGATAAATATTACGATCACGAACAATTTTTCCCAAATGCCTCGAAAATAGTTTGCTATTTGTTCCAACAGTTCGATTATTGTAAAAGGTCACTGTGAGCTTCTGTCCAATTTCAAGTGCAGTTACTTCTTTGCACATGTTGCTCCTTCGAACTCTTTTTATCTTTTTAGGATTAGATGAGCCTATAGTTTCATAGTTTTGTAAAGACTATCGTAATCAAATTCAGTTCTAAAATTTAATAACATGTGGATTCAAAATTCAATACCTTTTTCAGTTGTTTCAGTTGTTTCAGTGTGTTTCATAACTTGATCAACAGATGGAGGCAATGAAATATTGATTTGCATATCCTCCTAACAAATCAAGGGATTTTTGTCCATTGTTCGCATTCTTGACTAGAAGACATGGTAGAATTCGATCTTGTACTTTGAGAAGACATTGCAGTTTCAGATCTTTTCTCTAATCCCTTTCCTGTAACACCTGGACCTGAGAAATGTAATATAACAGTTCATCAAAATAACATTGTTTTTAAAAAAGAAAACATAACAAATCTGAAAACAAACTTACTTGTTTTAACTTCTTGGGTGTATTGCTTAACTTGATTAGTACATGCAGGAGATGGAATGTTACTTTTCATGTTCTCTTTCTCAAGATTCGGGGCATTCTTATGCATCATTTCCATTCCTAGACAAGCAGACATGGTAGAAATTTTTGGTCCTTGTCCTCGAGTCTTCCCTATAGAACATATAGAAAATATATCATGTTATTAATCCTTAACAAAGTGTTTTGAAACATGAGAAGCTGCAGAATAATGACAAGAACTCACAGAGAAGATTAGGTTCTGAAGCAGGAAAAAAACCAGAGTAATAAAGAAGAGAACAAACAATAGGTTAATTTACATGCTAGGGAAGTCCAAGTAGTGAGTTTGTATATAATGATTACTGGTTGAATACAATTTTTCATTTAACCAAGAAAATAAATGTATCTTACTTGTTTCAATTTCTTGGATGTAATGGTTAACAAGATCATTAGATTGAGAAAATAACTTCTTAGTTGGCATACTCCCTTCTCACCCAAGGATTTAAGTCATTGTCCTCGTCCCTTTCCAATAGCACCAGGCACAACAAAAGTATATCATATAGTACTCTTCATAGTTGAACTATCCTCACTTTCAGTCTTGATTGGTTTCATCTTGAACCTGCAAAAACATCCAAAAGTAAAAATATATCATCATCCATTTGTTCAACAATCTCAAAGGAATCATGATAAATATACTATAAATATACTAATTTCAATAATGTGTAACAATAAATATACTAATTCATAATAAATAGACTTCACCTCATTAGTTCTTTTTCGTTTCTTTTTTGAAGGACTTCCTAACTCTACAATATCATCATCCATTTGTTCAACAATCTCAAAGGAATCATGAGGTTGAGTCTTCATCGCGACTTGCCAACCTTTGTTGGAATTATCATTAGCATAGAACACTTGGGATGCTTGGTTTGCTAAAACAAAGGGCTCATTTGTTTTCCGTAATCTGGCCGGATTAACACTCACAAAATCATACTCGTCTTTTTTACTCCTTTTATTTCATCAAACACATCAAACCAATTACATCGAAATAAAACCACTCTTCTATCCATGACAAATTGCAACTCAATCACATCTGTTAAAACTCCATAGTAATCAAGGTTCTCACTATCTTTATCATTCTCACCCAATACAACAACACCACAATTCTGAGTCCTTAACTTTTTATCATAATCTTCTACATGAAATTTATATCCATTAATATAATAACCATTAGAATGAGTGGAATATTTTTTAGGACCGCATGAAAGTGAGAGGAGATCTTCTATCATACGACTATCATCTCCTTTGTGCAATTGTGCGATCTATAAACAAGATTACGTTGACTAGTTTAGAATGAGTAATACAATATTATAATATCAAATTTGATGTTTATGTATTACTCACCCTATCTTTAAACCATTCAATAAATTGTTTGTTCCATTCTGCATCAGACAAGTGTCGAGCATTCTCATGAGTTTTTGCAAACTCTCTACAAAATTGAAGTAAACCATGAATTTCATAGAATTGAAATTACCCTGACAGAAATAATAATAATAATGAGATGATTTGAAAGAACACTACATACTCGAGCTATGGTAAGACTTCATCACAATTCTTTAGTATGTAAATATGTGCTTGTTCTAATTCATCTGCTTCAAGCTCATATGGAGTTTTAGCTCCCAGAGTTTTTCCAGATTGACAAAATATAGATAAGCCTCCATTACATTTTTTTAAACCCCCATCATAATTTCGTTCAGGCTTATTGAACTTTGTGTCAATTCTATGCAGATACCTCGAACATAAGGTCATACATTCAATGGCAATATAGCCCTCTACAATAGAACCTTCAGGACATGCCCTATTACCAATGAGAGATTTCAAAAAATATAACCATCGTTCCACAGGATACATCCACCGATAATGAATTGGTCCAGCAATCTTAGCTTCACTAGCTATATGAACAGGTAAGTGCTCCATGACATCAAAAAATGAAGGAGGGAAGAGCTTTTCTAACTTGCAAAGTGTTATTGTAATTTGTGCTTCAATATGTTCCAAGTTATCAATTTTCAACTCCTTTGATCCAAGAACACTAAAAAAGATAGATAATTCAATCAGCAGTTCACACACTTCTTTAGACAACATTCCACGAAGTGCAAGAGGGAACAAATGTTGAAGAAGAATATGACAATTATGACTTTTCAATCCAGATATCTTGTGATATTTTAGGTTAACACATTGAGAAATATTAGATGAAAACCCATTAGGAACCTTTAGATTCTTTAAGAAAAGGCATAATTTGTGCTTATATTCAGGAGACAATGTGTAGCATGCAGTTGGAACTTCAAATTTCTCCCCATTTTGAATTGGGTGCAATTCCGACCTAATGTTCATTTCTTGCAAGTCTAGCCGAGTTTTAATTGTGTCCTTGGTCTTTCCTTTGACATTCATTATTGTCCCCATGATATTATCACATATATTTTTTTCAATATGCATAACATCCAAATTGTGTCGCAACAAGAGACACTTCCAATATGAAAGTTGAAAAAAGATACTTTTCTTGTTCCAATTATCATTTTGATTTTCATGTGAAATCTTCTTCCTTTTCTTTGGATCTTTTGATAACTGTAGTCCTTCAATATCTTGCACTTGATCGAGTATCTCAATACCATAACGCATTTTCAGTGGGGGCCTTTTCTCTTGTGTACCATCAAATGACTTTGTCTCATTTCTCCATTTATGACTAAGATGAAGGTATCACCGATGACCCATAAAACACTGCTTCTTACAATTAGTCAATCGAATTGAAGCTGTGTCCTTATTGCAACACGGACATGCCAGTTTTCCTTTTGTACGCCATCCAGATAAGTTTCCATAAGCTGGAAAGTCATTGATGGTCCATAACAAAGAAGCATGCAATTTAAAATTCTTTCTAGTTGATGCATCATAGGTCTCAATACCAACATCCCACAACTCCTTCAATTCCTCTATTAAAGGTTGGAGATATGTATCAATTGCATCTCCAGGACCATTTGGACCAGGAATAAGCATCGACAAAATGAAATTTTCTTGTTTCATACACAACCAAGGTGGTAAATTATAAGGAATAAGAACAACAGGCCAAATGCTATGTGAGGTTTTTGAATTTCGAAAAGGCTGAAATCCATCACTAGCAAGTCCAAGTCGAACATTACGAGGGTTAACTGCAAATGAAGGATGAAGTTCATCAAATGACTTCCATTCCATTGAATCAGCTGGGTGCCTCATTATTCCATCAACAACCCTTTCATCCTTGTGCCATGTCATTAGAGTAGATGTCTTTGTAGACTTAACAACCTCTGAAGTCTAGGCTTTAAGGGAAAATAGCGTAAGCTCTTTGAAGCTATCTTTTTACCTTTCTTATTCTTTATTTCCCCATTATGTGTATTAATTCTCCATCTCGATGCACCATAAATTTTACAAGAATCGAGTAAGCTATCCTCCTTCCAGTATAACATGCAATAGTTAGTACAAGCATCAATCTTATTATAAGAAAGACCAAGTTCTTGAATTATCTTTTTTGCCTCATAATATGAGTTTGGCAAATCAGCGTCATCAGGCAACAACTCATCTTTTAATAGTTTCAATAACATTGTAAATGACGCATTACTCCAACGACCAATACTTTTGATATGAAGCAATTTGATCAAAGAGGAAAGCTTTGAAGCTTTTAAATTTTTGTATAGCGGCTTCTCGAAATCCTTTAATAGGCTGTGAAAATATTTTGCTTCAACATTTGGTTCCTCCTCAAGTAAATCATCACAATCTGTGTGTGTACTTCCTCCGTCAAGATTAGGATATAGATCTCTCAACAATTCTTCTACTTCATCCTCACTCTCACATTCTTCTACTTCATCACCATCACCATCTTCATCTTCAGATTCATATTCAGTCAATGGCTCACCCAAACGTTCTCCATGGTGATACCAGAAAGTAGAGTTTCGAATTATGCCATACACTAGAAAATGTGTCTCAACTGTTTTACGAGTTCCTAGAATTGTATTGAAACATTTGACACATGGACATCGTATTTCATGTTCTTCTCTTGTTCTTTGAAAGGCATAATCTAAAAACTTTTGCACACTGGCTAAATAGACTTCATCAAGTCGATTGTCAACAAGTTCCATCCATTGCTTACTAGGTGCCATAACCTTAGAGAAAACATAAAAAATAGATTTTTTTTAAAAACAAAATAAAAAAAATAATATGCACACAACTTGTTGCAATTAGATGTACACAACTAAGTTGAACTCTAAGATCACAATTTCTAGTAGACCTTGGCTACTTTTTCAGTTAAGGAATTGCAATATACTTTCAAATGACAATAACTTATGTAAATATAATTTTTGATAATAAGATGGAAAGAATTTAATGTTTCAAATTTTAATATCCTACTTAACTTAACATTGTACATGGCAAGTCTGTACAAGATATTGTTAACTGAAAAAAAAAGTATACATAAATTTGATGATCAATAGAAGAGTGCTTACAACATGAAGCAACAAAGAAAAAGGGACTGAGGCAACTCAAGAAAGTAGAAAATAGTACTTTCGAATTCAAACGGTTTTCAATACATTCCCTGTGTTACACTCTACTGGTGTTGAAGCCCTTTTTGTTAGAGAGGCTGAAGGAAAAGGCAACATATCAGTTGCTGGAAATGTAAAATTGTTATGTTTTTTTGTTTTAGACCTTTCTCTTTTGAGGCAATAAGTTGCTCGTTTAAATGATCACATATGTTTCTTTTCTAGATTGTTCAGAAGTTGTCATACATTTATTTAGTCGAGTAGCTTTGATCTTTAGTTCACATATGCTATCACTTATTTTAATTTCACTCCATCTAATGTGTTCATCATTTATTAAAGAAAGTCAATAACTACATTACAGTAGTTTATCCTATAGTTCATCATCTTCTCAGGATCATTAGTGTAGGAGTCAAATAGGTAATGTATGACGCAAGTGTTAAAGTTTGTTTCCTACCAATATGTTGACACAACAACCATGAATAACGAAAATGAGCAAACTGAACAAAATTAGAGAAGAACAACATTTACAAAGCAACATATTTAGATTTCTTTCTCAGAATTTTGAAGGCTTTCTTTGAGATATCCTTAGTTGTTCACTCATGCTTTCTTTCTCGTCAATCTTTTATAATTATTTTCTTCGACAATCTGATTAGTTGAGGTGATATTTTTAAAGCCAGTAGTTGCTTTGCTTTAAAAAATGGCATGACATAAATGGCCATTCAAATTGACTTATTTGTTGATTACTATCTTTAGTTAATTTTTCAAAGACTCCAAAGTCAAGTAAATAGTGATGTTAACAGTTGTGTAGATTAACGACCTGTAGCACATTAATAAAAAATGACAATTACTTAACTCGATCAAGACTCCAATATAAAGAATCTTCATGTGGTACAGTCAACAACTAATCCATCAAGACTCATATACCTATTTATACATGGGTCTGTTTTTTCAATTAAAGAAGGGAAATCATGAAGGAGAGAAGGAGAGAAGAAGAGAAGAAGGAAGAAGAAGAACATGGAGGACATTGCGAAGGAGACAACCTATGTTGCTTGTGTGAGAACACCTCCTAAGATAAGAGATGAAGTACAGTTTCTTTTTCTGAAAATTTTGTATGCTCTATATGATCAGATGATTCATTAGATCAAACATATTAAGACTTAAGCATGATTTGTTGGTTAAGACAATCAGGTTAATGACCAAAATAACTATTTACTTGTCAATCGTTGAAATAAAGTTTAGTGCTTGCTATATTTAATTCATTGGTTAAAAGACTTCAAATACAAGTTAATTAGTGATATTAAAATATTTGCCGATTCACGACCCGTAACACATTAATGAAAGAAAGCGATTACTTAACTTGTAGTATATATAAAATAATCACGTGTATTATTACAAGTCGATCAAGACTCCATTGTAAAGAATCTTTGTGTTGTATAATCAACAACTAATCAAACAAGAATCATATATTCATTCAATACAAGGGACTTTGGTGTCCATTGAAGACGGGAATCATGAAACAGAGAAGAAAAGAGGAAGGGTGTCCTCGTAGTTATTTTTCTAAAATAGACTTTCTATTATGGGTAATGTAATTCTTTGAACACACAATATACTACAAACATGAATACACTTCAAAAACAATTAAACTTTTAATTAGAATCTGGACTCAATAAAACAAGATAATAGGGCAAAGTTGAGCGACAGATTAGTAAACAGGACAAAGAGAAAGAGACATCATACTCAAAATTCATAGTTGAGAGAAGGAAACAAAGAAGTTGCTGCTGCGAATACTTACAAAGGATTTTAGGCAGAGCCTAATAACCGTAGGTCGCTGTTGATCAAGATGAAAAAGAGACGCTTCTGTTAAGTTAAGCAAAAGATTAGTAAATAGGAAGAAGAAGAAGAGACAGTATACCTTAAATTCGCAGTTGTGAAAAGGAAATAAATATGTTGCTGCTGAGAATACATACAGAGGATTTGAGGCAGAGCTGAATAACTCTAGGTCGCTGTTAACCAAGATGAAAAAGAGACACTTTTGTTGAGTTGAGAGAACGATATGATCATCAGTAAACAGGAAGAAGAAGAGACAGCATACCTTAGATTCGCAGTTGAGAGAACGTTGCTGTTGAGAATACGTTCAGAGGATTTGAGGCAGAAGTGAATAGCCCTAGGTCGTAGTTGATCAAGATGAAAAATAGACACTTCTGGACTTGAAATACATATATGGAAAAAACGTGACCAATGGATTTTGAGAGGAAAATGATTTTTTTTTTGGATTTTTAGAAAATAGTGTTTCTTTTTGCCGCCTACTTTTCAGAATTATTATTTTTTGGGTTTTAGTAAATTTTTTAGCAATGTTTTGGCGCTCCCGCTAAGTCTCTCAATTACAATTGGGACGAGTCATTAGTTTTCTTAAGGACGAGATTTTTTACCTTCTCAATAACATATAACTTTTAGGACCAAAATATAATCTCGTCTCAAAATATATACTTTTTGTGACGGGATTATTAACTCGTCCCTACATGTTGGTCTTAACTGAACATTTTTCTTGTAGTGGGTTTGGCTAAGGGTTGACACATCATCTTTCATCTCTTTCAAGATCTTGTCTGACCCTTCCACTTTATTGAGGATACGAGAAAGCATATCCTCAGACCTACCACCCTCTGAATCCTTTGGCTTATGGCGCTCGTGGGGAGGCACATACCTGTCCTTCTCCCCATCCTTCCAATTAGAATTTTGGTCTCTCCATGCACAATCCTTCCATCCTTCATCTGTAGCCCAACCTTGGTTACCTCCCTACCTTGCGTATTTTGTACGATAACCACCGCCTTGGTTGGCTAGGAAGTTCACTTCCTCATTATACAAGGCTTCAAATTTCGCCTCTTCAGGATTTGCACACCCGACCCCCACATCGTTGACATCACGGGCACCATCCCCCATGACATTTTTAGATAAAATGTGAAGTTGTGTCATGATCTTGGCCATGTTTTGGTCTCTCTCATTATCTTTTTCCATCTGCTCCTTGGATAGCTTGAATGTGAGAGGGGAGACTTGGTATTCACGAGTGTACCATGCTCTATTGATAGTCGTCATGCCATCTAAGAGTTGGGTTGCAACTGCATACGGTTGCTGCATCAGGCCTCCAGGTGAAAGTTGATCAGCGACACTGTTGTTTACCGAATCCAGGCTTCGGTAAAAGTACTGTAGCAAGACATTATCGGGCAGACCATGAGTCGGGAATTGTAGCACCAACTTTTTAAATTGCAGCCATGTCTCATGGATTGGCTCACCCTCCAAACGCTTAAAGCTTTGGATACTATATCGAAGATTCATCATCTTCGAAGGAGGGAAAAATTGCACATTAAATACGGTTACCAATTCCCCCCAAGAAGTGATGGATTCACGAGGCAACTCCGCCAGCCACTTGCACGCCTCTCCCATCAATGAGAAAGGGAATAGCCTTAACCAAACTGACTCCTGAGAAATGTTTTTGAAAGAGAATGGTTCACACACATCCACGAAGTTTTGAAGATGTTCGTGAGGATCCTCATGAGCCAATCCACTGAAAAGTCCTTTTAGTTGCAAGAGTTGCAACATGGTGCTCGTTATGTGGAACACTGCATTTCTCTCAGCTGGAGGTAAATGGATGACCCCAATACCTCCCATGAGATGGGGGTAATTAATGTTGGGCTCTTTGACATCGTTGAGATTACCAATGTCATCTTGGTGGCCCATCTGGCTGTCGTTGCTGCCATTAACGCTCATGCTTTCCGTTTTCAACACAAACAAAAGAAACAAAACTGAAAATTAAGTAACTGAACAACAACTAAGAAGAACAAAAATTTTACTTAACTACAAATTCTCAAATAACACCACTCCCCGGCAGCGGCACCATTTTGATGTTTGCATAATCAAGACACAACTTCCAATGCAAGTGTCTACGATCGTACAATAGTAAAGTAACCCAACCAAGGGTTGGTTGAGTCCTAAGTGAGTGGGATTGAGAATTAAAAGAAAAATAAAATTTATTTCTAATTAGTCATAGCTAAAAAAAAAATTTAATATAAACATGTTAAATCTAAGGGGTGACGCAAGCGTCAATTATCACTGGGGTTTGTCACACGTAAACAAAAACATCAAAAATGCAAAGAGTACTAATCAAGAAGAAGGGGTTCTTGGGATGTGATAGGAATACGGGAAAAACTAAACTATTGGGTACACGCTTTTGATAATAAATCCGTTGAATATTTGTGACTAGGCTAGACTATAGTGGGGGTAAATTCTCTCTCGAGCAACTTACCCCATCCCCTCGGACACCCATTTTCCGCATGAAGAACAACCTCCGCCTTAGCCCACTCTCTCTCTCGAGCTGAGTGTGTGGGAGAAGGACTAGGGTTCACTCTCTCAAGTTGAACCTCATGTCAACCCAATCCCACCGGCCATCAATTTAGTAGTCTTAGTTTTACGACCTCTCTCTCGAGCAAGCCGAAAACACAAAGGTGAAATCGTATTTGCAACTACAATTTCGTTAAGTTCCACCACAATTACTAAATAAAATCACATCTAAACAACAAATAAATCATCAACAAGCAAGACCCAAGAGATAATCTAACCCATATTCAGAAAATCACACCCTAAGAATAAGGGTTTTAGATAGACATGTAAAAGACATAGAAATTTATACCAATATGAGTTTGCATTCAAATGGGTATGAAGATTTAGGTCTCAAAACAAGCCAAGAATGAAAAATCCACAAGACCCAAGTCTAAATTATAGGAGTTGAAACCCATTGAATCTTCAAGTTCTTCAAAACCCTCTCCAAACTTAGAACTCAAAAGTCTATGTTAAAAATTCTATATTAAAAATCTGATATTCAAATCTCCCTTACCTATAACTCTCAATGAGTATTTATAGTTTTCAAAAATTTGTGCTGCAACAAATCATTTGGCGCCGTTAGTCGAGATCACAGATAAACTCGGTGATCCACCCTTTGATAGGTTTCATCGTCGTCTTGCTCTATCCTTCAGCATCGCCATGTTTTAGATCATTGAGCGACATAGTATTGCTTCGCAGATCTGCTCGGTGACACGCCGACTGCTCCTTTTCACTGCCTATTTGATCTTTCTTTCAGGGCTCAGCACACTGGAACAAAAGGTGAGGTAAGACCTTTTGGCCATTCGCTGAATGGGTTCGGCGATTCTCAGATCTTCATTTCTTCATTCTTTCAGCTGCTTTTGTTCCTTTTTGCTAAGTAGTGTCCATGCTTTCCCTCAAACTCCTAATAGCTGAAACTTAAGGATTTTCATCAAATATTAAGACATAATATGCATTTGAGGACACTAATTCTATCAAAATATTGCCCTAAATGAGTCCAATTTATGGACTCATCACATCATGAAGAGATAGAGGAGATTATTAAGGTTGAAAATTTTGAGGAGGTTGGACAAGAGGAAGAGGTGTAGACTGAGAATACATGTATTACTCCCATAGACCCAATGTTTGCCCAGCAGATCATGTCATTCTTGAAAGAGTTCGTTGGTCCTAGAGTGCTTCCCTTTGTTCAAGCAACTCAAGATCCCACCAATCCTCCTATTGCTATCATTGTCCCTAAGGTGGGTGGAACTAGAGGTAATGATGTTTCCTTTCATCCTTTGTTGGGTCCTGTTATGACTGGTAATGTGCATGAATTGACTAAGTTCTTAAAGTTGAAACCGCCTGTGTTCCATGGTTCTAAGAGTGAGGATGCATATGAGTTCATCATATATTGCTATGAGAGGCTTCATAAGTTGGGAATTATCCATCAGCATGTTGTTGAGTTCGTGACTTTTCAGCTTCAAGGTGAGACTAAGCAGTGGTGGATAGCTTATGTGGAATGCAAATCTTCAGTTTTACCCCCACTCACTTGGACCCAGTTTCATGCTCTATTTTTGGAGAAATATGTGCCTAGGGCTTTGAGAGATCGTAAGAAAGATGAGTTCATGGCTTTGGGAGCAAGGTGGTATGTCGGTGGTTGCTTATGAGGCTAAGTTTCATGCATTGTCTAGATATACTACACAGTTGGTGACTACCGAGGAAGAGAGAATCTGTTTATTTATTAAGGGACTAAATTCTGAGTTGCAGGTATTATCTGTTCACATGACCTCTGGAGGGAGAAGCTTTAATGAGGTGACAAATTTTGTTAAGAAAGTGGAAAGGGTGAGGCGAGACGGTCAGGCTAAGGCATTGGTAAAAAGGGCCACGAACTTGGGTAACTTTCAAGGCTCTTACTCCAAAGGGGCAGGGTGCCCAACACTTGCAGCCAGACCAATTCAGTATGCCATGCCCGCCTCTACAGTTAATTACTCAGGAACTCCACCTCATAATTTTATTCGGGATAACCAGGGAGTCGCACTTTCGATGGGCGGCACACCATCTTTTGATCGTACTTGCTACAATTGTGGAGAACCTGGGCATATGAGGAGAGATTGTCCTCACCCACATGTGTTGGATTCCATGTAGAAGCAGGTTAGAGCAGTGGTACCTGCGGGAAATGATAATAATGGTCGAGGGCATCCACAAGGTGGGCGAAGAGGTAATCAGCAAGGCCGTGGGCGTAGAGGAAATGGTAATGCAGGTAGAGGTGCAGTGTAGCTAGGCAGGGAAGTCACCCGTCAAGATGATATGGCTTAATGTTATTCTTTTCTGGGCAAGAATGAGGTAGAGGCGTTTGACGCAGTAATCACATGTACTATTCTTGTCTGCGACCGGATGACTAATGTGTTGTTTGATCCTGCTTCTACTTATTGTTATGTATCCGTGAGATTTGACTCAGAATTTGATATGAATTGTGATATACTTGATGCTCCCGTCCATGTTTCTACCCCTGTTGGAAAGCATGTCATAGTTACCCATGTCTATCGTGCTTGTCCTATTTTTTTTATGGGTTATCATACTTGGGATGATTTGGTGATATTGGATATGACTGACTTTGACATAATCTTTGGCATGACTTGGTTGTCCCCCTATTATGTTGTGCTTAATTGTAACACTAAGTCTGTGACTCTAGAAATTCCGGGAAGGGAAAAATTAAAGTGGGAAGGGGTGTACAAACCTAAGCAAGCTAAGATCATATCCTCCATTCGAGATAGAAAACTGGTGGGCCAGGGTTATTTGTCTTGTTTGGCTCATATTGGGGATGTTGAAGTTGAGTCTCCATCTATTGAGTCTATTCTTATGGTGTCAGAATTTAGAGAAGTGTTTCCTAATGATCTGCTTGGTATGCCTCCTGATAGAGATAGAGATTTCTGCATCGATTTAGAACCAGGTACTCGTCCCATTTCCATCCCTCCATATCGCATGGCCCCAGCGGAATTAAGAGAGCTTAAGGCTCAAATCCAAGAGCTTCTTGAGAAAGGATTTATTCATCCTAGTGCTTCCCCATGGGGTGCTCCAGTTTTGTTTGTTAAGAAAAAGGATGGTAGCATGAGAATGTGTACAGATTACCGATAATTAAATAGGGTCACCATTCGAAATAAGTATCCCTTGCCTCGAATAGATGATCTTTTTGACCAATTGCAAGGTAAATCAGTTTTCTCCAAGATTTCTCTATGGTCTGCTACCATCAGTTAAAAATTAGGCGTGAGGATGTCCCCAAGACGGCATTTAGAACCTGCTATGGGCACTTTGAGTTTTTAGTTATGTCTTTTGGTTTGACTAATGAACTCGCCACTTTTATGAGTTTAACGAATGGAGTGTTTAAACCATTTCTTGATTGATTCCTCATAGTCTTTATTGATGATATTTTGGTCTATTCGAAAAGTGAGGAAGAGCATGCCGACCATCTTCGTATTATTCTGGGTGTTCTTGGGAAACAAAGGTTGTATGCTAAATTTTCTAAGTGTGAATTTTGGTTGACTTCGATTGCATTTTTGGGGCATGTAGTTTCAAAATAAGGGGTAATGGTAGATCCCCAAAAGATTGAGGCAGTTAAGAATTGGGTTCGGCCTAGCTCTGTGATGAAAGTTAGGAGTTTTATGGGGCTCGCTAGCTACAATCGTCGATTTGTGAAGAACCTTGCTTCTATTGCCACTCACTTGACAAATTTGACCAAAAAGGAGATACCATTTGAATGGACTAAATAGTGCGAGGATAGCTTTCAAAAGCTCAAGACTCTCTTGACCACCGCACCCATCCTAGCATTACCGGTGGAAGGTAAAGATTTTATAGTTTATTGTGATGCTTCACATTCTGGCTTGGGTGTTGTGTTGATGCAGGAGAAGAATGTTATAGCTTATGCCTCAAGTCAAATGAAGGTGCATGAGAGGAATTATCCAACACATGATTTGGAGTTGGCAGCGGTAGTGTTTGCTCTTAAGATCTGGAGGCATTACCTCTATGGTGTTAAGTGTTAGGTGTTTTTTATCATCATAGTTTGCAGCATGTGTTCAATCAAAAGGATCTAAATTTGAGACAACGAAGGTCGAGAGGAACTACTCAAGGATTATGATGTCAGAATTCAATACCATCTGGGTAAGGCTAATGTAGTGGGAGACGCTTTGAGTTGAGCTGTAAGTATGGGTACTTCAGCTTGCTTGAGTGTAACTGGACGACCCTTGGCTAAGGAAATTCAGACCTTGGAGTATAAATTCATGTAATTGGGCATCTCAGAAAAAGGTGGGGTGTTAGCTAGCATTGAAGTAAGAGCCACGTTTATGGAAGAGATAAAGGCCAATAAATTCGAGGATGAAAATTTGAATGAGCTCAAGAAGAAGACAGATTGGTAAGGCACAAGAGACCACTCTTGATGCGGAAGGTGTGCTTAGTTTTAAAGGAAGGATTTGTGCTCCTCGAGTTGATGACTTGATTCAAAAGTTGTTGATAGAATCTCATGGTTCACAATATTCCATTCATCCGGGTGTGACAAAGATGTACCGAGACTTGAAGCGAATTTATTGGTTGTCGGGCATGAAGAAGGATATATCGAAGTTCATAGCTAAGTGTCAAAATTGTCAATAAGTAAAGTATGAACATCAAAGGCCTGCAGGTTTGCTTCAAAGAATGCCAATTCCAGAATGGAAGTGGGAAAGGATAGCCATGGATTTTGTGGTTGGTGTTCCCAAGACTTTGGGGAAGTTTGATTCTATTTGGGTAGTGATTGATAGGTTGACTAAGTCAGCCCATTTTATTTCGATAAGAATAGATTATAATGTTGAACAATTGGCTAAGGTGTATGTGAAAGAGATAGTGAGATTGCATGGGTGCCCTTTTCTATCATCTTAGATTGTGGTACACAGTTTACTTCCATGTTTTTGAGGAAATTACATGATGAATTGGGCACACAACTTACTTTTAGTACCACTTTCCATCCGCAGATGGACGGACAGTCGGAGAGGACTATTCAAGTGTTAGAAGACATGTTGAGGGCATGTGTGCTTGATTTTGGAGGACATTGGGATAAGTTCTTACCCTTGTGTGAATTCTCTTATAACAATAGTTATCCCTCCATCATTGATATGGCACCGTTTGAGGCATTATATGGGAGAGGATGTAGATCACCCATAGGATGGTTCGAGGCTGGAGATGTGAAACCATTGGGGGTTGATTTAGTGAAGGATGCTCAAGATAAAGTGAGGAGTATTCAAGTTAAGCTCTTAGCAGCCTAGAGTAGACAGAAGAAGTATGCGGATCACTAGGTAAGAGACATGGCATTTCAAATTAGTGAGAATGTTCTTCTTAAGGTATCACCCATGAAAGGGGTGATGAGAATTGGCAAGAAGAGCAAACTAAGTCTGTGATACATTGGTCCCTTTGAGGTTCTTGAATGTGTAGGACCGGTAGCTTATATATTGGCTTTACCTCCTAACCTATCAGGAATTCATCCGGTATTTCATGTGTCCATGTCGAATATATATCATGGTGACGGGGATTATATCATTAAGTGGGACTCAATTGTGTTAGACAAAGACCTCCAATATGAGGAGGAACCGATTGCAATTCTTGATCGTGATGTCCGGAAGTTGAGTACCAAGGAGATTAAGTTCGTGAAAGTGCAATGGAATCATCGTCCGGTTGAGGAAGCTACTTGTGAAACTGAGAAGGACATGCGAGACAAGTATCCCCAATTGTTCGTCGATTCAGGTACTACTCCACTCCATCCTTAGCCTATTATTCCTAAGTTTGTCACTCAGGGACGAGTTATAGGTAAATTGGTATCTATTTTAATGACCAGGTTCTGTCTTTATAGAAAAGCCAACGGGGAAAAATTTTGGGTCTGAAAACTTTTTCGTAGTAGCTTGGAATTTCCCAACCAAGTCCAGATTTAGATGAAATCGGAGTCATTAAAGTCTAGGGAAATATGATAAAAATTGGGTTATATAATTATAAATCTGATCACATTAGTAGATAGATAAGACGTTAAGGAACCCGTACGACTTTACGGAATTGAATTCGAGCGAATAGAACTCTCGAAATTCATCTTAGCGTAACTAGGTAGTTTATGAGTGTCGTTGGTGGAAGGTGTGTTGTGAAATGGGGGTTTGAAATTCTTAAAATTTCTCACTATTTCCGTGCAAGCCGCTGAGGCAGAATTTCTGCCGTCAGGGCGGGGCCACTGTAGTGGGGTGAGTGCCGCCATAGCGGGGCAGACGCGACTTAAAGTCGGAAATAAATCCCAAAGATATTTTATTCTGCAATTTTCAAACTTGAGAGCTATGGAACGAACCCAGGGGTTTTCTTGACAGTTTTTCACAATTCTTGAGGCTAATAGATTGTAACTCCCCGAATCTATTTTTCAATCAGTAGAACGTAATCTAATGGGTAATTACAGATGGGGAAGGGTTTTGATATGGAAATTATGGTGAGGAAAGCCCTAATCTAGGTATGGGGATCATGGGTATGATCTAGGGTTGATAGAATTGTTAGTAATTCGGGTTATTAGTTATTTTTTATTCATTCTCGTGTTATATTGATCGTTTGTAGACCAATAACAAGCAGAACTAATCTGGAAAGGGAAGAATCAAGTTTCTTAGGGGTTTCAAGCTTATTTCGAGGTAGGTGATGGTTGTGATTTGATGATTATGATATATGTTTGTTCTTACTTCATTATAATACGTGTATGTATGCGAATGTTGCATTATTGATCACACTTGTTGTAAATGAGGATAGATGAATGATGAATGCCATGAATCATGACTTGATTGTATGATTATGAGAATGTACATTGTGATTGTGATTGTGATTATGGTTTGTTGAATGAATCGGGTGCTGCGTTCCAACACACTAACTTTGTCACGCCCCGAGCAATCCCCGAGAAGCGAACACGGGACCTAGGACCAAAAGTGATCCCAAGCTAACCCTGCTGGCATGATCATGAGCATACTAAATATAAACTGAATAATAGAAACTGTGTGGAAGCAACTATTGTAACGACTCGGAAAATGATAGAGTGAAACTAGAGCCTCATATGTGAGTTGGAGTCGAGAACTTAATGAAATGATATTATTTGAATTTGACCCAAAATGGTTCTTAAAAATGTGCTTCGGAAGTTACCG
>JAJOOO010000422.1:0-73742 GCA_029582685.1 Solanum piurae | reverse complement strand
AATTTTCACCTTGTGAAAAGGGCTCACCTAGCTAGCTAGTGTAACTTTTTCTAAATCTAACTAAGTAAACTCTAAACAAAAGAATTTGGTACTAATTACAGGTAGGGGTCACAAGTCACAATCTAATTAAACCCCCACTACAAGGAGGGATTTTAGTTTTTAATTTTTAATTAAAATTGTCTTGTATTTTAATTGGAATTTGTTAATTTCATGTAGTTAGTGCGGAGTAAATTTTGGCTCCACAAGATGAAAAAGTCTCACACAACATATGGTCCTAGAGTGATAGATAGTAACCAAATATAGCAAAGTGTATCATGAGGTTTCCCCTACCCTTTACCATAAAAGAATTGAGTAATGGGTGATGGTGAATAGGACATCACATGGGAGTCTTGTTCCTTTGAATCACAACTTCAAGAGATCAAGGAAGGAAAAAAAATCTAATAATTTAAGGGAGAGAAGTACTTTTAGGTATGGGGAGACTTTTTTTCTTTCTTTCTCGATTTGACTATCTGATATTTGAAATTTAATGAATTTGATTAATCTGGATTTACACTATGGAATCCTACTAAGAGTAGAACATTCAATTGTCGAAAGGTTTGACGTTCTTAGCAGTTGCATGTGTTTTTTATATGTTCTAATTTACTTGTGGATCTATAGACTTTTTTTCGGTTTCTCATTTGATGTCCGGTACCTGCATTAGAGCTTGATTATTTCGGATTCACGATGCATAGGCTCCATTTCGGGGGGAAGGGCTCCCTACCAAGAATTTTTTCATACCTACGGCTGAAATTCGAGACCTCTAGTTAAGGGAGGAGCAGTTCTATCCGCTGCACCTCATCCTTTGGTGGTGGGTCTACAAACTACACTAATTACTACTAGAAACAAATATTTTTCTACCACTAATCAGTGAGAAATTTGTGCTATAGAACATGATTTCCCACAAAACTAGCTTTACTCGGAAAATATATGATGAAAATTAGATTCTCACTGAAATAGTGAAAAACTTCTTACGAAATGATAAATAGTTTTTTTTTCTATGAAAATAATCACTGAATATTTTTCAAAATGATGATTTTCTAGTAGTAACTAAGTATATTGTTGTTGATTCTCATTTATGCGTCTCTTAAGAAACATTAATTAGCAGAAATATTAAACTATTTTACCCTTTATAATATCACGACAACTAATTTGAAACGAAGAATAATTCAGCAGTGTATAGACATACACTCAAAAAGTAGTATATTTTAGTTGGACGGTCCAATTTTTTCCTATCTATAACTACCCTTCTGCTTGTTCAACTCACTTCCATTTTCTGCAAGCTCTCCTGTTCAAACCTATACAAATTAGGAACAAATTTGAAGAGAAAAAAAATAAACATCTCTAGGTAGATTTTCTCTCTTTCTTTAACCTATCTTTGCTATATCACCAAATTTTTTTAATAAATCAAGTATCGGAAAGAAATTGTTGTTTTGCTTCTTTTGGATGCTACAAACACATACACAAAAATATTATTAATTTTTTCTTTAGACTATAATTTCCCTGATTGAGGGTGTAATTTAGCTAACGAGATCGCGATATTTGTTTTGCTTTTTTCAGCTTTTTAGATAGAAAGAGGATGGTTTTTCCTAATAATCAGGAATTACTTGTTGATGAGTCGTCTTCTCAGTTGAGGAAATCAGGTGCAGGAGGTGGAAGCGGAGGAGGAAGAGGGAAGATTGAGATTAAAAGGATCGAAAATACTACAAATCGACAAGTTACGTTCTGCAAACGTAGAAATGGGCTATTGAAAAAAGCTTATGAACTTTCTGTTCTTTGTGATGCTGAAGTTTCACTTATTGTTTTTTCCACCCGCGGCCGTCTCTATGAATATGCCAATAACAGGTTTGTTTATCTAATTTTTCAACAAGATCTGCTCTTAAACCTAATGAAGAAGAATTGTGATTCTTTTTTTAAACCTTAAATCAGATCTTTGCCTCACTTTTTTATTTGGGATTTTTTTTTAAATCGATAAAAGAGGTTGCTTAGATGGTAAACACTCTCAATCTTCAATTCTAAAATTATCGGTTCGAGTCACTATGAGACCTAAAAAAATGGGACTAAGATTATCTGTTCGAGTCACTATGAGACCCAAAAAGATGGGAGCTTGTGAGGATTTTTTTTTTCCAGATGGATTGATCTATGTCAGTCTAGATATTTTGTGTGATTTTTTTTTTTGACATAAGGGGTGACTATGGTGTTTAGTTAAAAGATTGAGTTTCTTCCATCACAAAGATTTGCTTGTCTAATCCTTAATTTTCTTTGTTTTTTTTTTGTTTCATTTCCTTTATGAGCTTCAAACACACTAAACTTTCCTTTGTTACTTCTTTAAATTTACAAATAGATCTGTTGATTCGAGCCGTAAAATTAGTAATTGATGCGGATTCTTTTTAGAATTTTGAGTAAACGAAAATATTTTGTGTGTCGGACTATCTAGATATAGATTTTTATAAGATAAATTTACAAGTAGGGTTAAGAGAGATAGAGAAAATCTTAAGCTTACAAAATTTATTCCCCTTCTCTCTCTATCTCTATGTTTTTTTTGGGCATCTTTGCTGTCAAGTTCTGATTTGTTTTCCATCAACTCTTCCAATTGATGCTTCCTTAATATAACATGTCATTTCAGAGATCACAGAAGCAATAGCCTATCAGATTACAGATTAGGGTTTCAGGTACACCAAAAAGAGTCATGTTGCTTTTTTTTTGGGGGGAGCGAGGGGATCGAACTCTCACTAACAAGGTGAAAGTTAAGGTACTCAATCAATTGAGTTATTAATTAAAATTCTTTGAAAAAAAGGGGACCTTTTTCAGCTCGTCAAAATTGAATTAGGGTTATTTTTACAAGCAAGACCATTCATTTTGACTAGAGAGAGTTGCTCGGATTGTAAGCACTCTTCACTTTCAATCTTAAAATTGTGAGTTTGTTCGAATCACGAAGGAAACGAAAAGGGTGGAAGTTCCATAGAGAGATAAAAAATAGGGCAATTCATTCTGCCTTTGTTTTTACCATTATAGCCCTTATATAACAGAAATAGAATTTTGTGTTTATGAGTTCTGATTATTTTTTTAATAAATATTTTACAAAGTTTTTGAATTAATTATTTTTATATATATATATAAATAATTTTAAACACAAAAACAAAGCTTAAGTAAAAAATTATCAAATTCTGCTGAACTCGATATCTCCGCTAATCCCTCCTTGCTTTGTAATTGAGGTAAGGACAAATATTCCCCTTCTCTTTGTTTTGGTGATATGGAAAGGTCTCGCCATCATATGATGAGATTTTTTCTTTCTATAAAGAAAGGGTATGAGTTTATTCTAATTCACTAATTTGAATTGAGCCCTATATATATTTGTTAAAAAATTATCTCCCTGTCTCAATTTACACGAAGAGATTCAAAATAGAATAGTTAAAACATTTATTTTTAATTATGAATTAAAGTATATATTTGAAAAAATATACAAAATATAAATCAACATAGTAATATTCAAAATATTTAACAAATTAGTTTGAGAAAATTACATTAAAAGAAAAAATCTGTCCAACTCTCCGAATAGTAACACCATATAAAATGGGATAGAAAAAATATTAAATAAAATATAAATAATTAATTTCGAACCCAATAAATTAAACAAGTAATAGTCAAAAATCAAAACTTAAAGGGCATAATGTAGAATTTATTCAACTTCCAATTTCATGGTAGTCAAAAATTATTTATCTATTTTAAAAATAATTTTTTATAATTTCTTGAAATGTGGGGTTGAAATATATATAGGGGTTAGGGTTTCATGTGATTATTTGCATAAGACATCATATTATAGGGAGTTAGACACGCATATTTGGTCACGTCACATACGAATTTTTCAGTTTTGAGCTAAATAACAACAAGATTTCGTCATATATTCTTTTTTTCGACGGATCAAAAATATCAAATTTTCATTGGCGTTTCCGACAAGCCAACTTTCGATGGATTTTGTATAGAAAGTTCCATTGGAAATCTACACTTTTCACATAATTACGATATAGTATCACATAAACTGAAAGAGAGATTTAGGTATTAGGTAGTTCCTTCTACTTACATATCTCTTGTGTTCTAGCTCAACTTTGTCAACTTTGACTTGAATCTAATGCTTATTACCTAATCTAGTGGGATAAATTTTACTAGTTTATTAGAATTGGAAGAGTCGATTTTTCAGATGGTAATTAAACTAATATTTGTTATCTTAAAAATCACCTCTCCTTTTTATTCCAATATCCTTTTAAAAAATCAAATGACTTTTTGATATACTTCCTCCATTTCAATTTGCTTGTCTTATTGAAACTTGCTACGAAATTTAAGAAAGTAAAAAATATTTTAAATCTTGTTTTAAATTAAAGATATATCAAATGTACCAAATGTAGATTTTTACTTTAACCTACTAAGAAAAGATAACTCTTATTTTACTATTTTATCCTCAATATTAGTTACTTACTAATTATTTTTTAAGACTAAAGACTATACATCAATTAATATGAGTACTGTGAAAACAAACACATATTAATCTTTGTTTTTCAAGAGACATATAAAGTATAAAATAAATAAAAATAATAATAACAATTATTAATTGCGTGATCATACGAGACGAGAAATTAAGTAGTAGCCATAAGGAATTACAATATTTATGAAGACCTAGTCAAACTAAAAACTTTTTGATTAATTTTTGGTATCCTATTTTTTCACCATTTGTTGGTGAATTTGAGTAGAGAGGGGGTACGGTAAAGAAAAGGAGTCACTGCACTTTCCTTTCTTACATGGTGAAGAATGGCTGATGACTGCCTAAAATCCTTTCGTCGAAAATTATACTGTATAAATAAATTAAAAATAATTTCTTATAACTATACATAAGTTGTTGAATCTCTTGACATTAAGGAAGATTCTAATTTAGTAAGAAAGAATGTTTTTAGGAAGGAGCTAGATCTAGAATTTTTAAGGTATTGGGTTTTGAATTTTAGAATAATATAACATTTTATTGAGTAGAGAATAGATTATGTACAATTTCTTTAACATAAATACATGATTTAGGCTAATGCTATTAAACACCTAATTTGTATTGTAGATCCAATCCTAGCTTTAGGAGTTTAGGGTAGGGTTAGATTTTTGGTATTATTATAGTTTTTTTTTTTTTTAAAAAAAATTATTTAAATTTCTGACTCCGTCACTACAATTTACAAGGGTGGATTTAGGGCATAAGCAGGTTTATGAAAATCGAATAGCTCTTGCACAAATTCTGTATATTTCTATTAAAAAAAATTCATCAAAAATCATATTTTGAACTCGGTTACTATTACATATTTCCTTCGTCTCGATTTGTCTGTTTTGCTTTTTTTTTTTTCAGTTTCTTAAATAATGTCTCTTTCCTTCTTTTGACAAGTCTTTAATTTTAACTTTCCACATGACATGTCAAAATCAGACAAATAAATTGTAAAGACGGAATATTACGAAAAGGTAAAAAAATTTGGGGGAGAGATGTCGAGGTGGATAAAAGGGTTTTCCTTAGGGTATTATTCAATGGGTAAAATGAAGAAATATTGTAGCCAATCATGTTGTTGGATCTTGAGCCAACGTGGCAGGGAACAACCAATCACTAGCTCGACGAAATTAAGGTTACAGCTGCTTCAATTCCTCTTACTGTAAGTGCAGGAAGGATTACTTGTTCATCCTTTTAACCCAGAGGATAAAAGAAGACTCACAAATCACAATTTCCAAAACTCCTCCTCCATCTCATTTGATGTGGCATCGTTCAACTTAACATGATATTCAAGAAAAAAATTTGTGGTTTAAAAACATTTTTTCGATATTTGTGTGGTTGTAAATTATTTTGTCAGGAGTGAAAGAAGAATTTTGAAATGAAAATTATTTCAATTTAGTAAGATGATATTTTTTAGGGACAGCCTTAATGAGAAATGATGCCACATAAAATGGAACATGGAACGAAGAGAATCAGTATAATCTTTAGGCAGAAAGCTAAATACTCCCTACTTCTGTGAAGAATTTAACTTTTGATTTTGACCTTTTAAGAGAAATGTACAACCGTCAAAAATACTCTTTGAATTTTATAGTTTTAAAAAATCACTTCTCCTTTACGTTTTACCTAGGTCAAAATCAGTTTCAGGCTATCCAAACTTTTTGAAAGGTTAATACTTGTAATTGTAATAGTTTATGTTGCTTGAATTCATCAAAAATGTGGACGGGTACGTGTAGGATTCTCCAAAAGTTGTGTATTTTTGGAGTCTCCAACATAGATACGGCAACAATTTTGAAGAGACCGAGCAACTTAGGTAATAGTTATTTCCTTAACTTATCGTACAAAGAAAACATCACTTCATCCTGAAACATGCATTTTGTTCTAGGCGTCTACATCTAAAATATTGACAAAGACATTTTATTTAGTTGTTTAGTTGTTTAGTCTTACAAGACATATATATTTAGTTCTGGAATTTATTACATTTTTTTTCTCAATAAACATAGTACTATCAAAGAGAGAGTCCTAAGTTTTAGTGTTGCTGCCATCTATAGTCAAATGAAATTTCTATATATTTGGTCGCATTAAATAAATAAAAATATGCTATTGTTTGATCTAATAAATGATTTGTTTTGTGATTTGTGTGTATTTGCAGTGTTAGGGCAACTATTGATAGGTACAAGAAACACCATGCTGATTCCACAAGTACTGGATCTGTTTCTGAAGCTAACACTCAGGTAAACTTGTTTATATAAACCACTATGTTTTTCGATGTAATTTTTTTTATTTTTAACGGAATCATCCACCTAGGGTTTCACCTCTCGTGCATGAAAGCACAAGTGTAAACAAAAATATCTTAGCACTATCAATATATTGTCCGTTTTGGCCTGATATCCTCTAGACCACTTCAAGGATTTTTGACCTCGCGATTTTGTTGAGTAAGGCTAGCTCAAGATTCAAGTAGTAGAACCAACTACTTAAGATGCAATAACACAATTGGTCGTGGGCTCGTGGCTTCCCTTCTTAATGGGGATAGAGGCCAAGGCCGAGGTTGATAGGTTGAGTCAAAACAGACAATAAAATGAAAGTTGGGGGCTTGGATGTTTAAAATGGTAATAAAGTTTGTACCTTCCTTGGTACTATGAGGGGGCAAACCTCAACAAAGACGTTATGTCTCTAAAAGGGAGGACGGGGAGGGGAGTTACAACCTACAAATAAATTACTAATTGTTGAACTCAAAAGGATATTCGCTAAACTCACCTGTTGAGACATCTTTTCATTTAAACCTTAGACAAAATCGTCAGGTCTAAAAGCCTTAACTAAAAACACACAATACTTTACTAGTTGACCTGGACCGTTACACTTACATTTTGTTTTAGTACCAATTGTACAGAGAACTAAGTATTTTCTGATCATCACAAAATTGATTAAATTGACACAACTTTTGTATATTCCGCAGTACTACCAGCAAGAAGCATCCAAACTGCGACGACAAATCCGAGATATACAGACTTATAACAGGTCAGTCTAAATCGGACTTCTCTAATATAAATCATTGTTTACTATCAGAAAATCGCTAATTTTCAATGAATTTTTTTTTGTTGGAATTTTTACAAAATGGAACATTGAAAATTAGCGATTTTCTGATAGTGACAAAAGTTGGAGTAGTAATAATTAATGATGATGCCTAATTATGATTTTTTGTTCTGTTTAGGCAAATAGTTGGAGAGGCTTTGAGCAGTTTAAGCCCTAGGGACCTCAAGAATTTGGAAGGGAAACTTGAAAAGGCCATTGGTAGAGTCCGTTCCAAAAAGGTAAAAAATTCAATTTTTTGTTAGCTGATTTCAGTGTTTTTTTATTATTACAAGGCAAAAAACTGACATCTATATCTTATCATTTTCCAGAATGAATTGCTTTTCTCAGAAATAGAGCTCATGCAAAAGAGGGTAAAACTATGTGTTTTCCTTATTTACATACTTTGACAAGTTTTCTAATGGGTCCATAAAGACTACATACTTTTTTTATATATATATAACCAGGTCAGCTTGCGCGCACCTTAACTAATTTTACAAGATACCTGCTACCTCTCACTAGCATTAGGTTACCTAGTAGTTTTGCCTTGACTGTATTCAAACGTGAGACATCATGAACTCAAAATCTACCTTATTGACGAGTAAACCACACCATTGAATGCAGAATATAGACGGCATACTTAAATCAACTTAACGTTTAGATGAGTAATTTGAAGGAGTCAAGATAAATTGAGCTAATAAATAAATAAACCGTTAATTAACTTATCCAAATTTTATTTTCATGAACTAATCTTATCACTTGGCAGGAGATTGAGCTGCAGAACGCCAACATGTATCTACGAGCAAAGGTCCTATTCTTCTCTATGCTTTTATATGCGTAGTCCTTGTGATAGGACTCAACTAGTATGGACGTTTGACCATGTTACATTGTGAAATTTTTTTCTAAAAAAAATAGTTTGTCTTTAAAGTGGAAAAGGTGTTTGACCATGAATTCAAATGAAAGTTGTTTTCTACTTTATGTGAGTAATTTGGAGTGAATAGTGAAAACACATTTTCGTTGTTCTTCAAATTTTGGAATTCAACTATGACGAAACGTGCTTTTCTAGAGTTCAACTCTGAATGAAATTTTTTCATGATCAAACGCCTCCTTGATCAATTAGGTAATTCTTCTTTTTAACTTGAAAATTAATCCTTGAAAGATACATATGTAGCAGATAGCAGAGGTAGAGAGAGCACAAGAGCAAATGAACTTGATGGCTGGAGGCGGAGGAGGAGGAGGAGGATCTGATCAATACCATCATCAGCCAAATTATGAAGATGCTCGCAATAACTTCCTGCCTGTAAATCTCCTGGAACCAAATCCCCATTACTCTCGTCGCGACGATGGTGACCAAACTCCTCTCCAGCTTGTGTATGCTTCTCTTCCTTCTTAATTATAATTTTGCAATTTATTTATAATCATTAGTTCTACTCACATGAGTGATAAATTTTACTAAAACCTATTATGGTTTTAAGTGTGGATTGAGATTTTATACCATGAAACAAAAACTTGTTATGGAGGGAGGTGTGAGCGTTTACCTCCCGACAAGAGGGAGTTGTTCAGATGGTAAACATTACTTACTTTCAATTCTAAAGTGTGAGCACTGAGCACTCCTTATTTCTAATCTTAAGGTTGAGAGTTAAGTTATCAAGAGAGCTCTCTAAGGAGGGTAGAAAAAAAAAGAATCTTTACCTTTTAGTTAGATTAGCATGTGAAACTCACGAAAAAATGATAGTTCAAATATGTTTTTGACTATTACTCTGAAACTTCAATTAGTTATGAATTTGCACCTACCTTGTGGAGGTTTTGTTATATCACAGCTGGGATAAACTAATCCCATTGTAGCTTTGATAGTCCAAATAACCTGGAACTTCATTTTAGGTATATAGAATTGCTTTTGGTCTACTTACCAAAACCAGGGTCAAAGCTACAACTTTGCCCAAGGATTTGGTAGAATCTAATAATTTGGCTCAAATCATATATTTGTGTTTAAAAGTTTACTTAAAATGTATTGAATGATTTGTCGAGAACCCAGTAAATAACATAGTATGCATCATTCATGGCGCTACACTAGAAAATACTTTATTTGAAGACGGTGATTCATTCTATGTTTTTAACCTAACTCAAGCCAAAAAAAATTGTTCAATAGTCACCACTAACCACTTTTGGTGTCAAATCTTTATAGTTGCAATTTTCAATAAACGTTGATTACATCTTTTTACATTTTTCATACCAATAACTAATTTATAGATGAGTGTTCTTGAAGTAGTCAGTCTAGTGAACCTTTAGCATAGATGACTCGACGGGAGGGCAGAGCGGAACTTTTTTTGTCATAAGAGGTGCAACAACAAAAGATTACTTGTAAATATTTTCAGTCACTCCACCCATTGTCTTAATGTTTTGTGTCCAAGGCTCAAGACTTTCTTACTTTTTGCCTTCATTTATGTGTTGTAACTAAAGAGATTGTCAAAATCATAAAGAAAGACAAGAAACTTTGTCTAATCTAGAAGAACTAAGGCTATGGTCAGGGGAAGATGAACTGATGGGTGTTTGCCAGAACACAATTACAAGAGCATGAATTTCGTATTTGTGTTAAGAAATTCACTTAATAGACATAAAGAATCTTATCTAGAACATTGTGATCCAAAATCCATTACCTTAGCTAGCGTTTGACTATAGATTTTGGATCAAATTCACTAGCATAAAATTCTAGATCCGCCTCTAGCTATGGTGGAAAGTTTTATGAAGTTTGCAAAAAATTGAGAAGCTTGTATCTCACATGTATAGCTAGCCAACAACATACCATCCTCTTAGCTTTTACTTTAGAAACAATGTTGAAGTTGAGCACTTGTTTGCAAGATACAAGTAACTTCACTACTAGAAATAAAAGCCTTTTTTCATTGCGAATCAATTAAAAATTTGTGTTATAAAATATGATTTTCCCACCAAACCAGTTCATTGTGAAAACACATGGTGGGGAAACATGTTGTCACTGAAATACTATGAAACTTCCTAATTTTTCTCTTGTGAAAACACTACTGTTTTTTATTTTCTCACCGATTCAATCAAAATATTCGTGGAAATAGCTACTGAATAGTGATTTTTAGTAGTGCTTAATTACTTCAATAATCTTTAACTGATTATTTCCCCATTTTTTGTCTTGGCTGGTGTTATCTCTGCAGCTGATAATCATGGAGCAGGTTTTCTGAAATTTGGGGTCAAAGCTCTTCCTTCATCTTCAGAAATGTGTACTAGAATTTTTAACCTATAGTGTTGTAAATCATAATCATAATTATTGCCACTGAGATTTAAACTGTTTATTTTCAAGCAATATTATTCAGTCATCTGTTAATTAAGGAATGAAAAATCTTGTTTGTTATATTATGACTACTTCTATATACTTTTACAGGCTTCTATAAATAAAATACTATTGAACTATACAATAATCTTTAGCAAGCTATTTTGTTAATTTCTTTATCTTTATATCAAAGTATACAATGTTTAGAAAATAAGAATGATTGTTGAAACATTTATGAGAATAATTGACATCCTTATTAAAGTTTTTGAAAACTTTACAGTGTGTGTTTGTTACTTTATAAAAGTAGTAGGAATATGAAATTAAGCTACATATGGCCTCAATATAGAGAATAATTAGAGTTTTCAAAGAGTACTAGAACTAAGATATATATATTTAAGGAAACGTACGTGGAAAAATACTTTAACAATACCTATACCTATATAAACCTATTGCATCTCGAAGGTTGTCAAACATTATCTAGTCTGAGTAGTATATGGTGTGCTAGCTTCTCGTCTATACAGGGAGACTAGTGTGTGGTCTGATTGGAGACTGAAGGATGTACCTTCTTCCCTCCAACTCAGAATAAATATCGAGGCTAAATTCTGATACATTTCACGTTGAGAGTGAGACTTTGTCCCCTTAATCGTTCACTCCATGATTCCACATTTCCTAATGAATTCATTTGACATATTTACATGGCGGCTCCACAAGCTTCGTATCTCAGGGGCCCCAATCTCAAGCCACGGCTTGGCTGGTCCACTGAAATGTACAACTGCTCCATCTTCCAGTACAGATTGTGTGACATTAATAATGGATCGATAACCTAAACCAGCAATGTGCCATGAAGGATCAATCCGGTGCACATGACCCTCAAAAGCAATTAGAGAAGGCGGAAGTGCTCCAGGATTCCACAATTCGAAACCAGAGTTCAGGTTCTGTAAGATAGAATTAAGAGAGGTCAATGTCAGGACATCCTGCAGACATTGAAAGACGCTGCTTAAACAAATAAGAATGAAAAAAGACGCTAGAATTCCATTAGATTGATAGTTCCTTTTTTGTTTGAGCAGAAAATCTAACACCTTATTGATAAATGATTCCAATAGCATGAAAACCTGTCTAAAAAGATTTAAGCTAACAATCCTGTAATTTCACATGATAATAGCCACAAAATGCGCAACTTGAAACATTATGCAGAATTCCACAAAAGAGGATTCCTGTTGTGCTCTAGATGTTATCTATGTGGAGACAAGCCTGAGCGTATGAATCATTTATTTCTGAACTGTCATCTCACTGACCAGCTATGACAACTCTTTCTTAATATGGTGGGACTAAAATGGAGCATGCTAGTGCTAAGGTGTACTACTGAAATGTTGGGGCATCAGAGGCAAGAATGCTCAACTTGATATATTCTGCAGCAGCAGCTACGCATAAAGCACTTCTCGACTATTGATGAGATCAAACAAATAGGCATTTAGAACGAATAACAATGCAGTTTATAGTTTTGATCTATAACTAATTCTGGTTGAACTATACTTACAAGTTTAAGCCAGTGATGGTAAGTTGCAGTGATGTTAGTCTTCCTCCAAGCCTGGAGATCAAAGACATTCATTCCATAAAGCCATCCGCAACGATCATAATCAAACTTAGATGATATAATAGGACTCGTAAAATTAAAGTAATCCTTGTACTTTCTTCCAGGACAACAGTCATCTCCACAGCTCGAGTCAAAAGCTGCACCAACAACTTTCCCGTTGAGATCAAGTTCCCACAGAGACGATAAATCATGCTGTACTACAGTATCATCGTCCAAAAATACAATCTTGTTCAGGTCTGGGAAAAGCTGTGAACCCATGAAATTATATAAAAAAATCAATTATTCATTAAATGTCCATGCTCAAGATCATCATTTTGTCAGTGAAAACAATGTTAAATTAAGTTATTACCTCGGGGATATAGATGCGCAGATGATTCAAGAGGGATGTACAGCTAGGCCGTAGATGCTGCAAATCTTTTTCATGTTCATACTTGTTTGGAATATTTTCCCTTTTCATGCTGTCAAGCTTGTGGCTACAAATCAATCGATGAATCTCTATCATCTCCTTAATCCCGATATTCACCTCATGAGGCCAATCATACTGATGCAATCCTCTTACTTCCAGGACAGCCGAATGAACAGTGTTTACAGCAAACCATGCATGCATTGCAGTGTATGTCTTCTTATCAGTAACTATATGAAACGCCAATCTTTCTGGGATACTTGAGCTTTTAATGGTCGAGGAAACTACGACAGACGCAGCAAGTACATTGTCCGTTAACAGAACTACATGATGGAAGGAAGGGTCAACGAGGTGGGAAACATATTGGGGTGAAGGCAAGCGAGAACGTGCAGCAGCATTTTCAGCATATTCTTCAGCTAACTTGAGGGATAGGCAATGTATGCCCTTTGGTACACCGTGAGAAGCCAAGTGCCAAAAAATAGACTCACTTTGCCTTGCTGATTCTACCATTTGCTCCATCTTCATTATCTAAACAAAGGAAAGAAACATAAACTTAATTCAAAAGTTAATAACAATAAAACATTGGTCCATTTTAATTGCCATGATGTACTCTGTAGTCAATAAATTTGCAAGGAGTTAAAAAAAGGAGTCATGTCACTTAAAGTTAATAAACTTACTGTTACTTCCAAAATGTCACTTTAAAGTTCAGTATAGAGTAATTCTTGAAATGTACACCTGATATTGAAACCAAAAATATGCAATCTAACTGTCGACAAACATGCCCTGTTGGCACATGAGGCTATGCCATGCAGGGAATTTTGGAGACCCTCCTTCAGGTTGGTATGTTATGGCTGATGATCATATGGTGTAGCTTTCCCTTGGTATTATGCTGTTAGAAATAAGTTTCGATACTGCAACTGCAGCACCAGAATGGAGTTTTTCTAACATCTTAAAATAATGGAATTGATCAAATGGTATTAGAGAGAAGAGCCTAAACGCAATTTGATTTCAGGTTGATGACAAATCCATCATCTTAATTCATTTCATATAGGGAACGCTAAGGCAATGTCGTATCTGATCCATCAGAAATTGACTCTATTTCTAGTTCAATATACTTAATCCATTACAAAAAACAGGCTCAGACAGTTTTGGGTCCAAACAGCCAGCAATCTTATAGAAAGATTCCTATTCTTTCACAGGTAAAGAAAGCCTTGGAATTCTCATTTCAAATTCAGCTTCAAGATATATAATCGGGGTAACCAGGCCTTAAAATATGTAATCGGATTAAATTAAGTCACTGTGGTAACATGTAGCTGAGTCTACATAAACAATGAAATCTTGAAATTCGGCTTTAATTGAAGATGGAAAGCAGTATCTTTGTGTGAAGTTTCCATCTATATGAAATATTTTCCTTGCAAAATCTAATTAACTTTTAAAATTCATTAGACAAATAGAACTAGCTATAGTAAAAGAACAAACCACTACATAAAAGAAAATAAGCAGCGTCTTCATTGCGTAACCATAAAAATATTTTATGAAAGGTGTCTGTGCTAGCTTACACACACCTCAACTATTACATGCCAATAGGAAGAACTGGGAGTAGTATATCTTGCCTTTACTAGGATTTAAACCTGAAACTTCATGGTTTTCCTCCCATTTCATTGACCATTAAAACACCGCCTTAGGTATTGCCTAGTCATGATTAAGAGATTCTAATATTAATCTTCTTTCAATCTCAGAATATCCTGCTTACTTTTCGTGGCTTGAAAGATAATATCTACTCTATTAATTAGTAGTTTGAGAATTTACATTACTGTTATAAATAATTTAATTGCTTAATGTAGCTGTCTTATAAAGTTATAACTACTGAGCATTTGCAATATATGATTGACATTCCCACTTATCATCGGTAGGTAAAATAATTTCTTTTACACGGAGCACCAACAAGTGGGTCCATTACGCATTCCAAAACAGAAACACGCACCAATGCTTGAGCGATGGAGCATCACAGACCAGCTGTCTGATTATTCATGTGACTAAGTGGCCTACTTGTGCTTTTTCTAATTCAAGATTCTCAAACCAAAGAGGAAGTGATAAAATTTGAAAAAATTATTCTCAGCTAAATAATAGTAGAAACTAAAAGACAATTTAGGTATATGATAATTTATAATATGACTGCAACTCATAAATAAGAGAACCTAAATAGCTGGCGAATGTATAATACGTGTATGATTGATCGTGTATAATTATTGTATACTAATTAGAAAAAATAAACAGTAAATCTGTCAGACTATTTGTGTGAAGATCCCTGCAAGAATGATAAAATGGAAAGCACAGTACAGTGAAGTAAAGGGGTTGCTTGTTACCATAGCTTTAGTTTTGAAAGCAAAAGCCTTGATGTCTTGTCCATTTGAAGTCATGTCCTTCACAAGATCATTGAATGAGGATGGTAATGAAGTTGAGCTCCTCTCTATTCCATTGTCACCATCATTTGTTGCCTCCAACAATGCCCGCATCAACTCTTCTCTGAGCTTTTTCACCGTATGGTTAAAAAGGAAGAAAAGTTAACATCAGAAATAGTAACAATAAATACTGAGAATCTATTGATCAAAATTTCATATTAGGAAAAACTTAAACCATGTATGATATTTAATGCTTATTTTACACCACAAATTTCAAAAAAAATTCTTCCGTCAGGGGCGGACCCACATGGAATTCGCCGGGTGTTCAAGAACCCATTAACCTCGTCTCAAAATATATATATCTATGCAAAAATTAAGAGGTATTTGTATAAAATTAACATAGAGCCTCTAATGAACAAATTATCTGACTGATCCATTGGCTTTTGGGTGGCTCTTTTAGCGTATTAATTAATCGTTGTTAAGTAATACTAATAATGTATACATATCATGTATAGTTATTGTTCGTCTAAGTCTATCCATACTCAATATTATCGATGTGGACATGCAACGATAATAAAGGCCAACCAATCTCTTAAATAATAAAGTCAAGTGGGCATATATCCAGATGAAAGTCCCTTTTTTCCAAGAGCAATTTTGACTTATACGGAAGTAAATGTGTACCACTTTATTATATTTGCTACATTATGGTCTAGCTCTAGTATTAAAAATAGGCGGAATGACCTGAGAGGTCCCTCTACTTGTATCTATTTGTCAGTTGAATCCTTATATTCGTTACTTTGCCAAATGAACCCTTAAATATGATGAAACTATATTTTTTAAACTCTTCTGACCATTGACTGAGCTTATGTAGCATTAAAATGGCTAAGTTGGACAAACGCGTTTTAAAGCAAGTGAATACAATTTTTTTATTTTAAAAATCTCAAAATTATAAGACAAAATAATAATAATATTAAATTAAAAATAATAATCAAGAACTCCTTCTTCGGCCCACCCAACTCATCGCCACCCCCACCCCTTCTCTCTTCTTATTCTTCTTCGGCCCAGCCCCACCTTTTACCTAACCTTTTCAACCCCAGACCCCCTCCACCCACGCACTCCCACCCCTACCCCTTTTCTTTTCTTCTTCTTTGACATACACTCAGTTACCATAATCATAATAAAAAGCTTTTGTTAAAAAAATATCTCATTCACCTTTTTTAAAATTTGATTTTTCAAGATCTATTGCTTGAATTTACTTATAAATATATATATTTTTTTAATTTGAAGTTTTTTTGATATATCTTTTTACCAAATCTAAATAAATAGAACCCAAAAGCATATGTAAAAGCTAATTATAATTTATCACATTTTGTCATTAAGAAAAAACTTTGAGTATGAGGAAGACGAAAAATGGTGATTTTTATTTTTGGGGTGAAGGGTAGAGGGTGGGGAAGAAGAAGATGAAGAGGGAATATGGAAAATGAGTATAGTGAGAGAGAAAAAATTTGCACCTTTTTTTAAAAATATTATTTATTTTTAAATATTTAATTTCTGATGTGTCATTGAAAAATAATAATAATAATAATAATACTGATGTGTCATTAAAAAATGACGTGAAATTTTATGTGTAAAACGAGTGTAATACACACACATCTGATGAAAAAAGGGTTTAAAATATTGTGTTTGAATGAGTTTAAGGGTTCAGTTGACAAAGTCAGAAGTATAAGGGTTCAACTTACAAACGGAACCAAGTATGAGGGTCTCTCAGGTTATTCCGCCTTAAAAATAATACTATATAACAAGTGGGACCAGTAATGTCTAGAATAGAAATGAAAACTACATTACTTAGTCCTAGTCAGAATGATAGTATTACATATGAATTATATTGTGGTTTACTAGTGACCATGTATACAAAAACCAACAAGTGGATGTCAATTACCGACAATTCCTTTAAATGCGTTACCCTTGGAACTATATGTAGAGAATATGCTTGAGTTGTACGTAATATATTTAGTAGGTATGGGGAAAGTACCTGGTTTCTTATTTACATTTTTTTGCCTGAAATAACCAAGGCAGCAGCTACTACGATTCACTAATATCCTAGAAATGTATGGGTTTATAGGAAGTGACCATATATTGCGATGAAATGGATAAATTTTCATTATTACTAACTAGAAATCTCAAATTAAGCTTTGAAAATAGATTGAATAAGTCTTACGTGGCGGAATCCAACCTAAAAAAAAAAAGAAATATACAAATATTCATCCTATGCAATTTTGAGAATCTAAGTGGTTATCATATTGAAACTTTCTTAATTCTAAGCGTTTGATCATTTTTTATTGTAAAATTTAAAGAAAAGTAGTTTTTGTTTTCAAATTAGAGTTATTTTTACTTTTTTTTAGAGTAATTTGGAAAAACAATTTTAAGTTAAATTCTAAAATTTTATGATCAAATGTATTTTTAGAGTTCAATTTTTAAAAAAAGTGAAAATATTTCATGACCAAATACCTTAATGTACCTATGATGAAAAAAAAATAAAGGCAAAAATTTACTTTTTGATGGTTGAATTTTTCCGTCAATATGGATGAGTAAAAAACTTATATTCCAAAGTGTGGGTACAATTTTAACTGTAATAAAAAGGTAAAAAACAATTTTGATCCAAATTGTGAAGGTGCTCCCACGTGGATAGATTGCAAAATGGTAAAAAGAAAAAAGAAAAAAATTGTTACACCTAAATTTTTGAATATTTAATCACCACAAGGATATATGTCAATTGAGTGAAATTTGCGTTAATTTATTAAAAAGATGAAAAATGATTTACCAGAGTTGAGTCACTCCCGCCGAAAATCCTCCATCCTAGACAACCTGTAATTTAAAAACAATAACCAATAAAAAGATTAAAATTATCAACCAAAAAAATGAAAAACAATTATTTTTTTAAAATATTTTATTTTTAGATACAATCAGAAAAAAGTTTACCGATAGGGGAAGAGCAAAAAGCGGCAGATTCGAGCATGATAAAGGTAATTCTGAAAAACAGTAAGGTTAAAAGTAAACCGAGAACCAAAACGGCCGGCAATAACAACGTCCGGTGAGATATCCGGCGAGTCACCGGCGGTAATCTTTTCCCTTTCATACCAACCGGCAATCCTACGCCACCACTGCCGCTCGAAACAGCGGCGGAACTCGATATAGTCAGTTTTTTAATCCCCGTCGCCGATATGTAAAACTTCATCATCTACTCGAACTTCAGTTTCCTCTTCTTCTTCCAAACAAATAATCTCATTTCTTCTCGGTTCCAGCTTCAGATCCGCTTGCTCGAGTGCTCATTCACTCCGCACTCATACTCATCCTCTGCTTCAGCAAATACACATCGTAAGCACGCACACAAACAATTCGAAACAGCGAAAATCACTGACTCAATCCCAGGTATGGAGAAATTTCAAATTGAACGCAACCTAACTCTTACTCCATAAATCATTCACCAACAACATTCTCGCCAATTCAATATCAAAAAATTTCAAATAATTGTTCAAATCAGTGATTGATCCGAAAAACTGATCCAAAAGCCACAAAAACTACGAACGTCAATTGTAAACTAGTTAGTTTCAGTTTCATAGATCCTAATAAATCAACAACTAATAGTTTCAATCGTATCAGTGTGATAATCGAAAGAGCATTGAATTGAAGCAGAAAATTTACCTTAGAACAGAATCTGATATCTCGTTGAAATCTTCAGGAGCTTAATAATGAAGATTGTTCAGTTTCTATATTTAGTTTCACTATAGATCACACTCTTTTGGCTGTGTAGAGATGAAAGTGGGGACGACAAAGCCGAAAAGCCAAAACTGATAGCCGCGTTAAATGCTGAAGGGAAATTAGATGGACTACAGAGCAGCTACAAAAATTCTACTACGTACAGGAGATAAATTATTCTTTATTCCTTTTTTGCCCTTTAGATCTTTCTGTCAGTTTACGAATTTGCCCTTCAAATCACCGACAAATAACAATGCCAGTAATTTTTTCCTCCCTTCGTCTGCCATTTGTCGACAAATACCCGATGGTACCAGCTTTCCTCTAAGAAAACAGTAATTAAACCAATCAAATATTGACACATATACAAATAATTAACTGAATGGAATTAGCCGTTAATTTAGTACTTCCCTCGGTTCCTAATTACTTGTCCACTTTTCTTTTTTTAGTTATTTCTAATTACTTATCAATTTTGTCAAATCAAGAAAGGACAAATTTTTTTACCTATTATATCCTCAATTAATTACTTTGAAAAAAGTAAATTTTCTTGAAAACCTTAAGTTTTTAATTCATCCACTTCATAATTAATAGAGGTAAAATGGTAAACTCACTATGTCAATAATTGTTTTCTTAATAGATATGTCAATTCAAAAATGGACAAGTAATTAAGAACAGAGAGAGTAGATGAAAGAGCATGTTTATGGAACAGACAAATCACTAATATTTGCTGAAATAGAAGGGATAATATTACAATTCCCGATAACAAATCGAAATCTGAAGAATTTCAACTCATATGCTGTTTTTAATCTTGTATTTGCATTTCAATCGAAGAAATGTTAGTTTAGTTACGTGACATGACATGAAACGCTTTGTACAAATAAATTTTTATATTTAATTCTATTTTCAATGTATTCTCTTTCTGTGTTAGTTTTAATACTTTCTCCGTTCTGTTTTAATTATCGTTTTTGCTCAAAAATTGAACCACCATCTCATATATCGCAAAGGTGATAGATATTGACAATTGAACTCATGTAGCTATATGTTGGATAATTAATTTGGGTTGTGAATCACTTATGTGGACTGAGCCGATCATTTAGATGAGATAAAATAGGAGGAGGTTTCCTAGAGGATTTGAAAGACAAGTGTAGCATCTAAGGAACAACGATCTTTCTGCAGAGAAATAGAGAGTGTGAAAAATAGATTTCTCCCAATACAAAAGTAAAATAAAAACACATCTAGTTTTTGGAAAATTTCTTTATTTTCTAGTGATTCAAAGTAGAGTTTGGGTTGATTCTTTATTAATAAGATCGATCAACAGTTTCCGTTGCAACTATAAAGTACACAATCCTTGTTCTTGCTCCTTATAATTTAATTATATCCCATTGCAACTATAAAGTACACAATCCTTGTTCTTGTTCCTTTATTATATCTTCAGAATGAAAAATAAAAAGAGGAGGAAAATTGGGGCTAATTACTCTTGTCTCCTGCATGTACTGTTGACATTAAAAGAAATGTTATAACTTTTAAGTGCTAGTTTTGCTTAACTTAGTGGGTTTTACTACTAATAATTAGTAATTAACATAATTTCAGGCTTTTCTTTTGCTGTCCATCTCATAAACTTTTCTCCTTTTTTGACTTTTGCCACTATAAACATCTTTTAGATAGAGTTTTACTTTCCACTACTTCAAATTTTTTTGAATTAGTATGCGCGGTTAAGTTTCATGTAATAATTAAGCAACACTTCTTACATCAGCTGTAGTCCATCATTTATGAATAGGTAATTTTTTAAAATAGTGACGAAGTCAGAAATTTTAACCTAGTACAATTTTTTGACGAAGAGTGTCTGATTGATCATCATGGACTATTGATGGCTACGCCACTGTCAAAAAGCATGTCCAAGCTAAAAATATCACTTATTTAGGAAGGAGACTACGGAATCATAATCGAAACATTGACATGTGAAAGCAGAGTGAATTGTGCGTTGGAAAAGGTGAATGGTACGCGTTATTGGATAAAAAGGATGTTACGTTGTTTGGATTTATTGCTCTATTATTCTCCTTCTTCTTACTCTACTCTGTGTGTGTGATGGACCATCTTGTTTTGATGCTATTGCCTGTTTTTTGTTTCCCACAAATAGGGTGTCAAAAATAATCCAAACATAGGTAACCCGTCCAATCCACTCAGAATTTTAAGGGTTGGGCTCAAGCTAATTTGAACTGGGTTCAATCTCAACCTATTCAAGTCTAACCCATTTTAAGAGAATCTTCAATTGAGCCCAATTCAATCTCCAATTTCAACCCGTTTTAAAACTCTTTACTAAGATATGCTCCTATATTAAAGATTAAAGGCATAAATTATTAGCTATTTAACATCTTTTAGGATTTATCTATCCATTTGTTACTTTTTTTAAAGAATTTTTTTTTAGCTGAAATTCAAATTGTGATTATAAAAGTTAAATATTACTATGTTAAAATTATTGAGATTAATCGGGTCAAATTGGGTGAGTCAAGACCCAACCCGTATTTTAGTCCATTTGAATCCAACCCATTTGAACCCAAAATAAACTTGGGCGGGTCAAGACCCAACCCAATTTCTATTTCAACCCAAAAAAAACAAGAGGATAGAGACTTCTTATTGCTTATAAAGGTGAAATAGAAAAAGGAAAGTTTATCTTCAATTAGCTATTTGCCTTTTGTGCTACTATATGTTTTGGCTACTAGCTAGTACATTTTTTAGTACTACGCATGTAGAATAGAAAATTAACAATGTCTCATCCACAATAAGTTATGACACTTTTGGAAGCTAGTCTTAACCTTTTAAGTTTTTGAATGGCTCACATCCATTGTGTTTCATGCTTGTTTGAGTAATTAATAGCAATGATATTTTTCAATATCATGCCAAGAATAATTAGGATTTTCAATATATATTACAATGATTTTTTAAAAATCGTCGTGATACGTTTGTGATTTGATAAGATTACGTTATTTTCACACAACACCATTCTAGTTCTTTGTGGCGGTTCAAATCGTTGTATTACATATGAAGAAACGTCGCAATAGCCCTTTTTTTGAAGTGAGAAGATGTTTTTTGTTTGATGAGAAATAAAAAGGAATATCAAATATTCGAATAGTTGAAGCTGAAGCAACTACTTTTGAAGTAACCAAAAAAAAAAAAAACGGTTGGAGTGGATGAGTTTTTGAAAGACTCACTTTGAATGAGTTAATAAACAAGTGGTTCATTAATCCGTTCAAAGATTATTAGATTAAGATGAGTTGGATCAAAATGGGCTAAACAATGGATCATAATCTTACTTGTCAAATTTTTACCAAATTTATTTGAAATTAAGCATTAGGTCATGACAATTTTGACAATTTTAATATAGAACTTGAAATTGTATTTAGAATTAAGAAAACATTCCAAATCCTGTTTTGACTTTCAACAATTAAAATAATACTGTATTTGCAAAAACTATAACTAAATACAGCTCCTTCTTAAAAAAATACTTTTTTTTTTATTTCTTTGGGACAAATGCCTATATAAGTATTTCCTTCGTTTTAATTTACTTATCTATTTTAATTTTTAAACAAATTAAAAAAAAGATAAAATAAACAAATTGAAACGAAGGATGACAATGAAGATAAGGGATAGACAAGAATTGACGTTTAAACAGTACTTATGATTAATATGGCCTACGCTTGCTTAATTCAACAGAAACAATCCAATATAGTATTATTATTAGTACTATACAAAAATCATCTCTAGGAATAGTATGTTACTATCATTTTCCATTTTGACATGATCGAATTCTTGACGATTATGATCGTGTAAGAAAAACGATACAAATAAGTACTCCAATCATATTCCAAATTAATTGGTTATTCATTTTTTAATGTTCGAATATTGTTATTGGCTCGAGTTCATTCAAGTAGGTGGAATTAAAAATAAGTATGAATACGATAAAATCCAGTAATTTTAGTTCAAATACTATATTTATCTTAAGAAATTCATTTTTTTTAGTATATATACAAATTATTAATATCAAATCCAACAATTAACTTTAAAAATCTTAAAAGTTGAATTCGTAAGCTTCAAATCATCACTCTTGATCAACTTATTATTTCTCCTCTTCCTACATCTTATTTATAGCATATAAATACACTTGTGAGTATTGGAAAATAGACGATATTTTTCCCACCACTTGGCCGTCTGCACAAAAGAGGAAATGGAAATTCTTTGCATCTTCAAAGAATATTTTTTTATTTTTTTTGCTTGTGTCCAATACTTCATTTAGAGTCCGACTTATTCAAATTCGCACAGAAGAAAAGTCTCAGTTGGATCGGGGGTCGGAATATAAAACATTCCTTATCAAAGACAACTTCACACCCAAAGTATGAATTTAAAATTTTAATTAAGAATAGAGGAATATTTATCACTCACTTTCCAAAATGCCTACTAAGGGTGTAGAGAGGACAAAGTGAGAGTTGAGGTCATATATGTAAGGAGACATGAAGTAATATAAGTCAAAAAGTGAAATTAATGAATGAAATGGGAAGTTGGGTAACGTGGCTACAGCCAAACAAAGCACAAATCCACATGGTTGGGGTCCGTTTGATCATGCCCAATGTTGTAAGGAACTATTTTAACATGTATGAATATGATATATATGATGTGAAAGTGAAACCAAAAGGTTGTGCATGATGTAGAAATGCATGTTCTAAGGACTTCTTATCTGACCCACTACCTATGATATCCACAAAACCAATTTATGTGTCACTCCAATAATTTACGTACGACCAATAAGAGGTGTGATAGAATGAATTGAATATTTCGATCTTTAATCAGAAGTCCTGAATTCGAGCTTTAGTATGACCCAATTTGTAGAATATGAAACAAATTACATATATTTCTTTTTAAAAGATGGTAACTCAACCACTTGCTTAATTTATGGAGTAGCCAATTAAGAACAATGAAGAAGGAAGTCAGTTATGAAGTCCACAATATAATATGGTTGAACTCATTATTATATGATTTATATCAAACAAAATGTATATATAATGTTGAGCACGTAATATACATGTTGATTAACTTCTGAAGTGACTTAATTGACCTCCTAATATACACCAACAAACCAAATTTCTGTGTTTTGTCTTCCTTAATTTAAGTCACTTGCATACAGCTTAGCTTTTACACCAACATGCCCTTGCCAACTCTCATCTACGTACCACCAAAATTTATAATCTTTAAGTCTTTTCACATCGACTTATCATATTTTTAGGTGTCTCTTTCAAAATCAATGAGCATTGTTTCGTAACGTTACTATTGAGATCAACATAACAGAACGTTATGTTAAAACAAAAACGTTGAATAATGATAATAAAGAGAAATTATAAAATTACTAGTTTTATAGCCTTGGAATGCGAAATCCAGTAAGAAATTGATAGTTAAACTAAAAGGGTTATTCTCCTTAATTTTCCCTACAACAAATAGAAGGATGGGAAAGTGGCTACCCCATTAAGTTCTTTATGATCTTTTATATATTTGGGCCCAAGGTCTAATCCATAAAACATGACCCGTGCCCAAACCCGAAACTGTAGTTGGCGAAATGCACCCGTACTCGCATCGTAGCGCGTGCAATTAATCTTTCTTCACTCTTCCTTCTTCATCATCACTGATATGAACAGTCAAAGCACTAAAACCTCCTGGAATACAATTGATTTTGATCTATTAGGTGTTTTGAGACATCAAAAGACAAACGCCTTAAGGTAATTTGCTATAACTCGCTTCATAGTATTAATTCACGTTATAATTTGGTGTTCATAATCGTAGTTGTTGGGCTTTTGTTTAAATATTTTTGATTACTTGTGATTTTTGATCCTCTATATTTCAATAAAAGATGTTATAACTCTAATTAAATCGTATATTTAGCATATGATTGTATTTAATTGAACAGAAAACCTGAATCAAGGAAATTATGCTGTAAAATTTATAGGGTTTTTTTATTGGGATTATTGTTCTCTTGTGTACTCAAAACTGTAAATGTGCACTGCTGTTATAGAGTAATGATCCTATTGTATTGATTGTTTTCTAGGAATGTTCAAACGCGAAAACAGGATGCTGAAGCAACGAAATAATGGCCAATGTATACGAATGCCTGTTATTACTATGTTTTTTGTTTTGACTTGTGTTCTACTTTGGGTTTTCTGTAGGGAAACTGGAGAAAAATCTGATTCATTGTCTGATTTAATTAAGGAAAATTTGAGTAGTTTTAGCTTTTCGGTTAAGTTAGACCCGACTGTGGAGTTCAGAAATGGAACAGATTTAATATGGCAAATACCGGACTCACCCAAGGCAATTTTGTTTCTGGCACATGGTTGTAATGGTAAAGCAGCGAACTTTTGGGACAGATCACCTAAGTGCCCGAATTGTGTGGGTTTACCTGAAGAAAGGCTTATCGTCCTTAATGCCTTAGCTAGGAGATTTGCAGTTCTTGCGGTGTCTAGTGCTGGGAGGTGCTGGTCGATGGAAGAGGAAAGGTTGATCATTAAAGATATTATCGAATGGTGGGTTGTGAAACGAAATGTTCAAAGCCTGCCTATTGTAGCTTTGGGTGCTTCATCTGGTGGATATTTTGTTTCAGTCCTTGCATCTGATTTAAGATTCAGTAGCATAACAATAATGATTGCTGAGGGAGTGTTTGATCGAATGGACATTCCGAAGAGTTACCCTCCTACCCTTTTTGTGCACATGCCAAAAGATAAAAGGAGAAGTGTGAGAATAGCGAGATACTTGACACTCCTGCAGGGTAAAGGCATTGATGTTGCAGAGGTCAAATGCATGGAATTTGCATTGTCACCAAATCTATTATCTGATAGGATTCCCGGTCTTGATCTAGCTACCTCTGTGAAGTTGTATAGTCTGTTCCAGGAAAAGGATTTCGTTGATACAAAAGGTTTCATGAGAAATGACGGGCGTGCAATACAATGGAAGGCAGCTCTCAAGGAGAGTGAGATTATTCTCCCAGACAAGTCCATAGCAAATCACATTCAAGAAGAAATGAACCTTGCGTTTGCTTATCATGAAATGACCAGTTTGCAGTCTGAGCAAATCTTTAACTGGTTTGAAACTCATATGAGCTGATCAGATTCTTATGCTGTGTAATCTTCCTTGAGTCATCAAGGATGGAATATCGTTGCCACGGCTTTGGACTGGGTGACAACAGATCTCAATACTGTTGTGTATGTTATTTCACGAGGTTGAAGTCCAAGTGGGAATAACTGTGGTCACATTGTGATGAAAAATATTGTATCAGCATTCAAACTTCCTACATGTGAAAAGGGCTGTCTACTGTTATCATTTGGATTGTCCTTTTTTTATATCCAGAAAAGAATGTATAGTGCACACTTAGGAACTAGGTCTGCTTTCTTTTTTGAGAGGAAAGTAATTGAAACTAGGTCTATTTTCTTGTGCTTAGGGATGGAACTTTTCAAGTGTAAGTTCCTATAATTTCTTGTTATCTCAACATTAAAGGAAACACAACCTTTCTGTTCTTGAAAAGATTGGAAAAATGAAATCAAACTATTTATCTCTGTTATTCTAGTCTTTCTTCTTTGCACAGACTGGAATTCATTTCCTGCGTTAATTATGCTTCAGCATGTGTGATTGTTTATTACTACTACCTATTTCATGTCTCTTTAAAATTCTTTCCTGTATAAATTATAATAATGTAGTCTCAAGAAGAAATTGAGTGAGAATTTTGTATGAGAATGAACTTCATCTGTTGGAAGTAATGAAGTGAAGTTCATCTGGTAGATGTATAATCCAATGGTATCAATTGGGTGCGTCTTCCAGACCTAATGACTTTGAGACATTTGCATTATCTTACCTTCTTAGGCTACTGGTGACACCATTAATTCATCATCATCTTATGATTCAATTCTTGCTCTAGTGCATTATGGTGGAAAAACAAAGACTATTTAGTTATTTATTAGAATTAGATTTTGTCGGTGTGTAAACTTAATATTTTTGAATTCCAACATATCATGTCGAGCTGGTCCGAACACTACGGTTATGGGAAAAAAAAGTTGGAAGATAGGATTCTGGATAAAATAACCTAATTGTGGAGAATTTTGTTATAGATATTGGATTCACTCATGTGGTGAATTTTGTTGTATTAGCTTCAACTGATATCGGATTCACTGAACTTGTATAAGCTTTATGAGTGATTGAGTTTTGAGGATCCTTCAGCATGAGTAGGATATAGGATTTGCTCATGTTGAGGGAGGGGATCAGGTTATGTGATGGTTTCCATGAAGAAAGGAAATCTGTACAATGTATGATCCTTCAATAAGGTAAAGTGACTACGTCAACTATTTATCAGAGTGAGCTCTCAAGAGTTGTGTGACAGTCCAGATATCTAAGTTGTAACATTACTACAATAGGTTTTCCTAGTTATTCAGGCTAGTGCTAAGATACAAAGTTCACTTGGAATGGTTGAATTCCCTTCATACAAGCCAATAGGGTCAGCACTTGGAAATTAATGGGGTAAAAGCTCTGCAACCATGATGCATATCAAATATAGTTTGTTGCATGTGACTCTCATTATACTCTTTGTAATTTTCATCTGCTTCCCTTTAATTGTCTCTTTCTACAGAGTATATCTATGGACAGTTTCTGGTCAGTCTTGCAATTTGCCTCAAGGAGACATCCTTTGTATTACTGATGTGAGGCTATAGGGAAGTAACTCTGACAACAGCTTCTCTAGCTACGCACCAGCACTAAAAGCACCTTAATACTATTTTATATTCTCCCTCTCTTTATCTGTCATGTGTGGGATATTTCAAATCAACTCAAGCATCCTACTCCTTGTAAGCTAGAAAATATAAATTCTCTTAATATGTACTTCTTTAAGATGCAAGCATGCATCCACTACTTGTGCCTAAATTCTGATGGGAACACAACTTTTATGCTGAAGATCTTCATTCAGATGAAGAATCATTATGAATTGTCAGCTAAAGAGGTTCGTAGAACATTCATAAGTTATTGTAAAGAGTATATACTTGCATTGCATTGTCAAAGAAAACTTGTGCTATTTAAAGATAGATATCTGTGTTAAGACATTCATAAAACCTTAATGGTTAAAGAATATTTACACCAACCAAATTTGGTGTGAGTTCAGTTTATTTGTGTTCTCTTTTCTGGTTTAGTGATAATCCGACAACTTGAGCCAGTCTGAAGCAGGGAGAAGTAACTCAGGTGCATACCAAGACTCCATTTAGTATTTTTTTACTATGATGCATCTAATTTGTGCTGTGAAGATATGCTGTTGGGTTGGTTTGCATTCATTGTGGTGGTACATAAATACACCTGCTCTTTTAAAGCATGCTATGCTGTGAGCCAAAGGTCTGACAGTGTTACTTCTTATTGCCCAGCTGTGCATAACCAAAACCATCCACCTCTCTGTCATTGAGCTGTCTCTTTTTTTCTTCTTTAGGTACACTACTGAATATGTTGTTCCTTCACAACCTTTACATTTTATTTTATTATTCTGTTTTAAGCCATAGATGCACTTGAACAAACAAAATTAACATCCTAACTATGAAGTTTACATTCGAAAAGTAATATGAAGTTAATATGCATTCTTTATCAATAATTTCCATTCCTTGTTCTTTTGAGAGATACACATGCTTGTAGATGTATTAATTAATCGTGCAAGTCCGTTATGACTTATGAGGGAACTTTTCATGTAAATACTCCTCATTGACTAGATAGATGCAGACCAATGACTTTTCAGGAACTTTGGTAGTTCAAATTGTCAGATTTCTCTGAAATTTGAAATGTAACTTTATAGAGGATAATGGGAGAGCATGTCTGTTATGATCCTATCTCAAATAATTTTTATTTCTTAACTCTATCTGGGGTTTCTCGACGAGTTTTAACAGCTTATCTAAAGGGGATTTTCTTGGGTTATCATTAGTAAACATACATGGAATGTGACATCCTAGAAGAAAATCTTTAGTATGTTTTGTCGAAGAGATTCTGATAAGAGAAATCAGTTATAAGTCTTTAATTTAGCAATCTTGTCAATATACACGAAATTCTGAGCGGGATATGCTTTTCCGTCATGTTATGTTTATTATATTGTTGAGCGTAGTTATGGACCTGTTACTTCTGCTGTAGTTAGATATGTGTTTCTTCATGTTGTATTATTTGTATTGCTGCTGTAAGCTCAAACCTGTTACCTCTAGTGTAATTCAGCCATTACCTGCAGTTTCATGGGTCCAATAGTGAAAGATGCAGTTTATTGTATCAAATGGAGTTAATTTTGATTCCATTCATTAAATTACTCTAAGATGGCTGATGCATTAATTGTTTCACTTGAAGGATCTGGTGCACGTATTTCCTTGCATCTTAGCTGGTATATTGTTTTATCAGGAGGTTCAATAGGAAATGATGTCTAACTATCAAATACAGACAACATGAAAATGTGATCCCCATCAATCAATTAATGGAATATTTTATTATAGTGTTTTATTTTATATAGATATCTTTTATGATATTTGCTTCTATGTCTTATCTACCTGAACATCTCTCCAGTTAAGAAGGAAAGAATCTCTTGGAAGAAATGAGAGTGTTAAAGACATGATTATTAATTTAAATAAAAGTGTATAATCTCTAACAATATAACTTTTAGATGAGGCAGTCATACAATATAGTATGTTATTGGAGCATGTAGAAAAGTAGAGGTCTTGACTTTGAGTCTCATTATCACTTTTTATCGAAAGTGATTTCCATGTGCACTCTCTAATAATTTAAATTTTTGGATGAGATGTTCACACAATTTGATAAAAATATATTGCCATATAAAAACTAATGAAATAGAACAAACTGGACATATCATCTGATGAGTCCTGTTATCTGCATTGCCTGAATCAAGATTGATAAGACCAATGTTTTCCTAGCTGTATTTGTAATTGTGCTTTCCTTCTACTTTCCAACTAGTTGTATGGATGGAACAATTTTGTTTTAGTTATGTCAACTCACTGATATTATCCATGACAGGGAAGCTGCTAAGTGTATGGTGCAGCATTGATGTTTGGCATGAACTTCTTCATAAGCATGTCATGTTTTCTGTATTGAATGGTGTTCATACTTTACAAGAATGCCTTCTTTTATTTTCAGATCCATTGCTCAGCGCTGAATAATAATCACACTTGCAGATGGTCATCAACACCCTCGTGAGAAATTGAAGCTGTGGTAAAGTTTGTTGAAGAAGCTCAATTAGCCGTGACACATCTGTTGCATTTCAACTAATAAGGAGGTAGGACAATGGGTGTGTGTTTCTCTTTTTGTTCTTGATTACTGAGGTTAGTTTGTTCTATAAACAAAAGTACAGTACTATATTTTTATTTGGAAAGACACCTTATTTACCTTAAAGGAGAAAAACAAAAGAATAATCTGAAATTGGGAACAGTCATTCACACTTGTAATACAACAAGAAATGTTTTACTGATAACTGATTCAACAATAAAGGTTGGTATCCTCTTGATTTTGTAAGATTCAAAAGCAAACAGAAAAAACATTAATTTTGATAACGACAAGCAGAAAAACATTAATCCTTAATCCTAAAGTAAACACACTGAATATCATTAAGAACTAGAAATAACAAGATATTGATGATAATTGTGAAAATGACTTTTCAAGCTCTGGGCTTGAGCTGACCCTCGTTGGCTAACTTGAACAACTGAGCCTGAGCTTCTGCAGCCTCGTCTGAACTGAGTGCTGTAGCAAAATTGTTCTTGACTTGTGTGGTGCTGTAACTGAACCTCTTGCTAACCATGGAGTTCAGCAAAGAAGCTGTGCCTTCCCTGTAGAGTTGCCCAAGTCCATCGGTATGTTGGTTTGAAAGTGCTTGCAACAAGTTCATGTTTGAGCCGTGCCCTGGAGCACTAGCCACGCCAAATGCACCACCAACAGTTCCCCACCAACCAAACAAACCCCATATCAGTCCCGGGTGAGTCCTCCAGTAACTGCAATCATATCATGAGGTGTTATAAGACACTGCATATTGAAGTTAAGAATGCAAACTAATAGCCTTTTTGACCAAGCTCTTCTGGGAAGCCAAAAGTGGTTATTTTAGAAAGTTGACGTGTTTAGCCAAGCTTTTAGGAAAAAATAAGTGCTTTTGAGTAGTACCAAAAACTGTTTTTCAGAAGCTAAAAAAAATAGTTTTTTCCCCAAAAACACTTCTAAACATTGGCCAAGCACACACTACTGCTCTAATATTGCAAAAGTACTTCTCAAATTGATTTTTCAAACGCAAACTACTACTCTGCAAAAGTACTTTTTAAAATAAGCAGATTTAGAAAGCTTGGCCAAACAGGTTATAAAGTTGACGATGTTGGTAAAACTACTCGTACTTACAAAAAGAAAAAGAAAAAAGAGAACTTTTTTGGTAAAGAAAAAAGATGTAAACTTACTCGCATGTAAAAGGAGGTGATGGTGTTGGGGTAGCAGGAGTGCTTGGAGTGCCAGGGTCAATGATAGGAGTAGTTGGCGGGGTTACAATAGTGGGTGTGGAGGGGGTACTAGGTGTAGGTGTAGGTGTACTTGGAGGGTGGGGATAGTAGCCACCTGAAGGAGAAGCTGGGGTAGGGTCATGATGCTGCCCTCCTTTTGGAGGGTTACCACAGTTTGCTGGTGGTTTGCTTCCATGAGATGGAGTTGCATGATAAGGTGGTGTGCTTGAACCTGTTATCCATAAAATGAATTGTAAGAGTGAAGACAGTGTAACTTGAGACACTTTCCAAATAGTCTAAGGACTAAATGCTTCCACCTAAGGGCGAGAACTCCAAAACTAGTAACTAGCAAAATAAAAGGTGCTTGTACTGAACAACCCCATTATGAAACCAACCTAACAAATAATGTGGGGGTGAATGCTGCCTCCAAAATTTAAAAAAAACAACAGGAACACCAATATAAGGTGGCAAGGTCTTTGATACTTTACGATTTTATAATCTATAGTGCTTTCCGTATATTAGCAAATACAATGCTTAGGAAATTGTTAAGGTAATCTATAAAAATGGCCACTTAAGTTGTTTTTTTGAAGTGCAAATAGCAAAATATATATATATGGAGGGTAAGGAGACCTGTTGGTGGACTTCCGGTATGTGGATCAGGAGTGTAGTAGTTCTTCTGTTCTTCAAAAGAAGCAAAAGACACGACGGGAATGACCAAATTCTGCAAGAGCAGTGCAGCAAATGCGGCCCACAGAATTCGAGAACTCTGGTTGCTTCTCTGTTTCGCCATGATGGTTTGCTTCTCAAGGAGACTGACAGAGATAAAGGAGAACGAATGAAGGGAGAGATGGAGAACTCAGTGATGGGAAGTTATACAAGTGAGTAGCAGTATATAAAGAGTGATGAGATACAGAAATTAATATAAACAGGTGAAAATGTTTGTGGTTAGTTGTGTATGTTGCAGGTGCATTTAAAGTCACTTCAATTCATGTTACAAAATGTTGAGAAAGACCATCGCTCTAAACTTAACAAAATATTTAACAATATGTTCCATGGCCCTAGTTATTGAATTCTGTATAAACACTTTCGGGCAGAAAAGTTTGTTTATCTTAGATTGCCTGGATTATTGCACAAGTTAATTGCGCTATATCTGCTTAATTGTAAATTATAGCGTGCACAATGCAAAAAAAAAAATCATCTTCTTGGAGGGGGTAGGATCATTCTGTTTCTTGAGTACATTTTATATTTCTAAATTTTGCAGGTTGGAATGTTGTAGAGACGGAATCAGGTTAACTTTTTTCCAACTATATGAGAGAGGCTAGTTGGTTAAACAGTCACTTGAAAAATGGTGAGAGAGGTCAGGATGTCTACATTACTATTTTCTTCTCTGTTAAACTTTGTTCAATTAATTCATTGGGTAAATGGAGCAGATGAAGACAGAAGCGGACCTAGCTTATAAGTTATGGGTTCACGTAAATATTTTGTCAATACCATGTATATGTATTTACCAAATCAACCACTTTAAATATTTATAAATATTTGACTGTAAAAGCAGTTATTATTATCTATATTAACTTGAGGTACTCATTGTAGGAACCAATAAACTTCAAATCCTAGATATGTCTTGGACGAAGAAACCCTTGAAGGGAGACCAGACTAACAAGAGGAATTGATCACCAGAGAATGTTTGGTTTGTAAGAGGTCAGTGTCAGTTCATGGCTGCTGCATCTTATTTTCCTAAGGTTTTTTTATTTTCTCCCTACTGTGAAAACTGATGTAAAAGATTTCATTTCATTTGTATTCACATTAACCAAGAAACTAGTAAGCATTTGTGCTCTTTCTAAAGACTCTATTTGGATATCTAAAGAATTTCACATATGTTATTTGATTGGGACTATAACAATAATAAGCCTACTTTCATTGGGTAAAAAATACTCTACTTTTATTTGTGAGTTAAATTTGTCTCTCCTTAATCGTTATACTATCGGGCCAACGAGGTATTAATTAGGTGGGTTAGGTTGGGTTAAAAGAGGGGTCCAGGTTATTTAGGGGAAATCGTGTAATTTTAGTCGACTTGGGGAATCTGTCCAATTGAGGGGCATGTTTGTTAAGTTTACTAACGTAAAGGGTAAAATTGACCTTGTAGACTTAACTAATAAACGAAAGTAGAAGGGTATTTTCTGACCCTTTCCTCTTAATTTAGTACTGTAGAAACAGCAGCAAGGTCCAGCTGAATCCAGGTTGGGACCTTTTCTTGAATTATGCCTGTTTATTACACTCAACTAGGCCATCCTAACTATGATTTGATTGTTAACATAAGATTATGTCCAATGATAGAGAAAGGTTACAAAAAGATACTTGAAAAAAACAATGACTAAATAAGATTAGAGGTGCCATAAATATGAAACTTAATGACCTATTAAACAAAATATGTGAAACCTTAATGGTCCAGACAGACAAGTAGGTGATGGGAGGACATTGAATTGCAGCAATAAATGAGACAGCAAAAGCATTGTCCCTCCTTTGAGGATTGGTAGGTTGTGTATGTCTGTTCTCTGTGTTAAAGTCACTTGGACTATATTTTTTGGATAATAGGGGTGACCGATCTAGTTTACGCGTACCTTAATTAGTCTTTCTAGTACTTGTTATATCTTTACTAACATAGATATCGATAATTCTGTCTACCAAGGTTTTGAGTTTTGACATATGAGAGGAAATCACTTAGCTTTTTGTTTATGGTGGGATTTGAACTCTAATCTCTCGCAATTTTCATTTCATCGACTGTTGAGTGATACCATTGGATGCACCTTTGAGTACTAATTTATGTACAGAGAAGAGGGGGTTGGGTATCTATCTGTGCTCATCAATGTCCTCTAGGAGTAAATGTAGAGAGAGATGAGACCCAACATTAAAATAAGAAGAACCATTTTCATTGGCATGAGCTGTCATTTTGAAAATAACCAAATGAGGTAGGTTTTCTCATCTATGATACATATTTACACTCCTCAGCTTTTGTGGCCTTGTGGTTGCTTAACTGATCTTCTACATTTATGTCACTTGATTATCTTTTCCATTTGGACAACTTAAAATTTCAAACTCTTTGGTGGTAAAAAAAAAAGAAAGGAGAAGCTACAATGTCTTTGAACTAAGGGTCCCTCGGAAATAGTATCGTTTGTCTACACTTTATTCCCCTCAGACTCCACTTGTGGGATTACACTTTATTTGTCGTTATTGAGTAAATGTAATGTTTGGTGTGAGATAGTGAAGTCCACAAATGCAAAAGGTTCATAGGGGTGCACTATAAGTCTATAATGCTACTACTATAGGGTAAGTAAGTCAGAAGAAGAGTAAATGGGCTATATATAATCTTCAGTACCAACTAGCTAGTGTAGTAGATGGAGTTTATTCTCAAAATTAAAACAACAACAATAATTTTGCAAGATTTTAAGTATCAAATTACTTCTCAACTAAATTATAGTACTGATATGTAGATCATTGGTCCATACGATATTAACTCTTCATCTTGATGTTTTAGAATATCATTACGTAAATTATTGTCTCTGGTGCTCAGCCTTAACCACCTGGCACACTAAGCATTTAGTCACATACTTAGTGACATCCCTCTTCATACCTTTCCACCAATAGTGTGGGCGGATCATCCCCTTGGAATTTTATACACGATCTATCGAGGGCATCAGATGTCTAATTTTTTGGTCTCAGAATATCAACACTAATATTCTCGGATCGAAATTAGGAAAAGGTCGATTCAATATCCTTTTGGTAGATAAAGTAACAACATTTAAGAGTTTCTTCGTGGTCTACTACTCGAGCAATTATTTATTTATTTGGTATAGAAAGGATAATAGTATATTGTAAACTAGAAATATATCATAACAAATGGACCAATAGAATATGCATATATAATTAATATATTTTAGAATTATCATTACATGTGATTGCTAATAGATTAGTCATCTTCGTGATGATCAGTATTAGTTAGAAATAATATTGGGAATTAGATACTAATCATTTCTTGCTAATTAATTGCTGGTGGTTGTAAATTAGTAAACTTTATATATATTCTGTTTCCCTGTACAAAAGTATCTTCAGAATCAAAGAAATTTTAAAAGGATACACTAAAATTTTGTTCTTGATACACTTGACCAATAAAAGATTTTGTTTTTTAGACCATTTAACGGGCTTGACTAGTGCATGTTATCTTTCATGTGTAGTTTGTGACCTACCTGCATAAAAGCGGGGTTTTTACTTTGTACGCACCAAAAAATAATGGCTGCAGATATCCCTTTTCATAAAAAAGAAATTGATCTTGATTGGAAAATGACATATTTTAGTGTTGAGTAATGCACTATATACTCCTTCCGTTTTGTTTTTCTTTTATTTGATTCAGTATATTAGAAATAGATTTGTTTTTTTGTTCATTTTAAAAATATCCAACAGTTAATTAGTTACTTTTAAAAAAAAATATATCCTTCTGAGTAACCATTTGACAAACTTATTGTTGTACTAGTAGTTAAATTGAAAAGTTTCAAAGGATAGTTAATAAGGATAATATATCAATAAAATAAACACTTAAATAATATTTGTGTATTGAGATTACAAAATATAAACTAGACAAATAAAGGAAGACGAGAGTAATAAGTTTAATCACCCAGTGCAATAGCTTACAAATCACTTAAAGATATATAGACGAATGTATTAGGTCAACTCGGTACGATGAATTCAACTGAGAAAGAGAGAATTCTTTACCCAATATTACATATCTTGATCTCATCTTTAAAGAAATTATGCTAGAGGTTTAACATATCAATTTAGGTTCTTACAACATATTTTGGTTTTTTAAATTGTGGTTACAGCATATTATGTACTAAACAGAGTTAGCAGAATAAATTAAAAACCACGCCATGTAGGTGCAGTAAGATTCAAGTTTAAAATGACCGCCCAAAACGAATCTGTTGGCCAAATAATTAATACCGCCTACTTTTAGAACGTGGCGGAATAGATGAGATTCCTCCTTAATCATTTGAGTATAATTTTGAGAATTAAATTTAGGCTACGTTTTCGATAAGCTATAGATGTGTTATGCTCTGTTTGATAATCTCTTTTTAATATTTTCTTTGATCTACCGATATTTCTCCGAAGACCCATGTACCCTCTTACACCTCCTCATTAGAGCACCTACGCTTTCTCTTCACATGTCTGAACTATTTCAGTATCGTCTCCTTATCTTTATTATAATTGTTAATCATAGTGCGAACCTGATCCGCAAATCAATTCACTATTTACCTTTCCTATAAGGTGCGGTGTGACATATATATTTCCAACTTGCATCGTATAGGGTTTCATTTGGGGGAAAATGTTTTCTGTTAAGGATTGATATTCATATTGAAGGCAGTTAATTCACTAAAGATTTTTTTCATACTAAGGACTCGAATGCGAAATTTCATTTACTGCACCATATTCTTTGGTGATTATTTTTATTTTTTCAACATGATGAAGGTGGAGAAGATGCTTCTGCAAGTTTCACGTCAACTAGAAGCTATAAATTAAACCATATTTAATTAAAATATTAGACACACCAGATATCTAGGGATACTAAGGTTATTAAATATTTCAAAAACCAATTAACAAACATTAATAGAATCGTGGTGGCCGGTAAGTTTTTCTTTTCTTTTTCTTTCCATATAAATCTTTCAGATATATTACGATGAATTCTTGATGATTCAAAGGTTTTCAATTTCTAGGGTGAAGAACTTGGCTTTTGGACGGCCAACCTCACATGCATTACCTACGATAATTAAATCTGAAGAAAAAGATTGATCGTGAATGATTATATATAGATCTAACGTCTATATACTAATAATAGTGTAATTTTGACACTATATATTATATCACTTTAAGAATAACTATCAAAAAATCGTTCGTGATGTAGTAATTTGAAAAAAATAAGAAAAACAACATATTATGATAAGTTAATATATACTGTCAGTGTATATAAACTAAATCAATGACGGAATGTTGTTAATGGAGTGATTAATTAGCTAGGTTTTGCATAATTGGTTGACTTTTCAATCGACCAAATACCTTTTGACTTTTTAAAGTGTTTTATTTTATTCTAAAACAAGTAATCTTTCCCATGCAAATGAGTGCTATAAATTTAGCATATAGTTCTCAAAAGCTATTTATTAACAAACCCAAAATTAGCTTTGTTTTAGTTTCCCTTTCATTATTAATGGCTATAGATATGAACTTTCCTCTTTCTAATTTCACCTTATTATCATCATCAATCTTTTTCATAATTTTCATTTCCCTTTTATTGAAACAATATTACAAAAATGTCCACAAAAATCATATTACCAAAAAAAAACTTCCACCAGGAGAAATGGGGTTACCATGGCTAGGTGAAACCATAGAATTTTACAAATCTCAAAAAAAGAACAAATTATTCGAAGAATTCGTCGAACCGCGTATCGAAAAATATGGAAAAACATTCAAAACAAGACTTATGGGTGAACCAACAGTAGTTGTATGTGGAGCAAAAGCCAATATGTTCTTCATGTCTAATGAATTCAAATTGGTAATAAGTTCTTGGCCTACTTCATCAGTTGAACTTATGGGGAAAAATTCAATTATGGAGAAAAAAGGCGATATACATCGATTCCTACGTGGCATAATTTCATCTAGTCTTACATCTACTAGTCTAGATACAATGGTGCCCAAAATTTGTAACACAATTCAATCACATTTGTACATAAATTGTACTAGTCATGGTCAAGTAGACCAGACGATTAAGCTTTATCATCTTACTAAATCTTTGACGTTTAAAATAGTATTCGAGTGTTTTTTAGGGATCGTGGTGAAACCAGGATTACTTGAAACGTTTGAAGGAGTCTTGGAAGGGGTTTTTTCTCCTCCTTTTAAGTTTCCAGGGTCAAAATTTTCGAGGGCTATAAGTGCAAGGATGAAAGTACAAAAATTTCTTGTTGAGGTTATTAGGGAGAAGAGAAAGGAGATTGAATTTGGGCGGGTTGAAAATGAAGAAGGGAAATTAGATGAGTCATTGCTTTCGCGATTAGTGAAAGCAATGATTCGTGGTGAAGTTAGTGAAGATGAAGTTGTTGATAATGTAGTTTTGTTAGTGTTTGCTGCACATGATACAACTTCTTTTGCTATTGCTATGACATTTAGGATGTTAGCTCAACATCCGACTTGCTATTCTCTCCTCCTTCAAGGTACGTGTACAGAAACTAGTAATTATTTCCATCATTATATCGAAATTTTCTAATGTGGAAATTTTGGACTTGTGACAGAACATGCTAATATAATGAGCAACAAAGGACCAGATGAGGGACTATCTTTGGAAGACACAAAAAAGATGAAATATACATGGCAAGTTGCTAGGGAAAGTATGAGGCTTTTTCCTCCTATATTTGGTTCATTTAGAAAAGCAATTGTTGACATTGAATTTGATGGATTCACTATTCCAAAAGGTTGGAAGGTAAGAATATTAATCTATAAAATTACTATCCACACAACTCATGATCATTATAACAACAATGATTATGCCTCAATCCCAAACAAGACGGGACATATCAGACTCAGTACGAAAAAATAATGTTAATTGTTGTTGTTTTATGCAGGTATTGTGGACAACATATGGTACACATAATAGTCCAGAATATTTTAAAGAGCCTCAAAATTTTGATCCAAGTAGATTTGAAGAGCCTGTTCAACCATATACATTTATACCATTTGGAGGAGGTCCAAGATTGTGTGCTGGGTACCAATTGGCAAAGTTAAATATTCTTATATTTGTTCATTATGTTGTGACAAAATATAACTGGTCTTTGGTAGATCATGATGAACCAATTGTCATGGATCCCCTTCCTTTCCCTTCTAAAGGGATGCCCATTAAAATTTCTCCCAAGTTTTAGTGAAATATACAACTTTAATAACTTTGTTATCACTTTAGTCTTGGTCCTCTCGGCTGTTACGCGGTACTTATCAGTAAAAACTTACCTGCATCGAGTGTTTACACCAATTGACAGGTGCACGTAAGGGTTTGCCATTAGTTTTCTATCAATCAAGTTGGAGTTGTTTATATATCAAAGTTCGAACAATTTTGACAAACTGAGGACATTCCCTATTAACTAAGGGAATATCATTATCATTAGTCCAGAGTCATAGAACACAATTCTATATGGCTAATGGCTTGCAACAATTTGAAATAAAGTGACAGTTACGTTAAAATCAACCAAAATATTACTACTAGAATGAACTTGTTGACTAACAATGTTTGTGTGATCATCTCCCAATTAGCTATTCAAACTGGCGTAATACATAGATAAGACACTTTAACTTAGCCTCAACTAGTAACCAAACACTCCAACTTTAGTATGCACAGCTAGACAGTTCTAACTGTCTTCATTGTGTCAGTTGAACACTCCAAATAGGAGTTGTCAGTTGAACCAAGTTGAGGTGTCTAGATGTGCACTCTCAAAGTTGGAGTCCTTACTTGCCAACTGTGACCAAGTTTGAGCGTCTATTTATGTATTATGCCTTTCAGATTCAAGCGCAAACATCCTCAGTTCAAGAGGGAAAGTTCTTCTATAATTCAGTCAAACAAATGACGAAATGATAGATATAGCATTGTTATTAGATTCCAGACACAAGAAGCAAACCCATGGAAATATTCCTGTATAATTATTTGTGTCTGTAACAAAAATTGTTGTTCATGGTGGGGCTATTTTCTTTTCCTTGAGAGGGTGGGGGTGGGGAGGAGATGACTTTTTCTCACTTCTTCATCTAAAGAAAAAAAAAACTAAAGTGGATCGTCTTTTACACACTGCTGGCAATCAGGAAGAAGTGTGTGAGTGGTTGGCTTCATCCCTTGGCTAGACCATCTGTTCACAAGGGCCACCTCAAGTACCCTGACCTGCATTTATTTTGTTCTTACAATCAAAACATTCCAATGAGACTAGGTAAATTGCAAGATAAATTGGAAGGAGGGAGGCATTTCATCCAAAACAAGTTACTTAAATATCCAAAGGCGATATCCAAATATTTCTTATCATAAACTTCACAGATATTTACTTTTTGGCTGTATACATAGACAAACACCATGAACTTGTCCGAATTTTCATTTAGCTACCTAAACTACGCTCATGACGTTTATACAACTAATTTATATTCAAAATGTATATACTGCAACCGAAACAGTAAAGGATATGAGATGTGAGTCATGCAGCTGACTTGGCAAAGAAGCTGATGAAAGAAAGACACGTGGCACTCAACAATCCAAACAAATAGCTCTTGAGACAGAGAAAAAAGGTCTATTATTTTCAACTTCCTGCCGTTCCTTCTTCTCCCCCAGAAAAACAACTCTTTCCACCATTGAAACCAAACTAAGATTTGAAAGCTAATAAAAAACACTCAAACATTCATCTTCCTCCCCTCTTTGCTCTCGATCTTTTCTCCATTATCGCTGTAGAAGGCCAACCTTCAACGAAAAGAGGAACTTCCTGGAAAGACCTAATGGTTACCAATGAATTCTTTCTTATCAACCATCACTCACATGTTGATAGGTTGTTAAAGAGTTTAGAGAGAGGGATCGATGAGGTGTTGTGTCCGTCACTACAGTTCTCATGGTCATTGCTACATAGCTTGGATTGTCTTTCACTTTGCACTCTCTTTCATTTTTTTGCTGCATTTTGGTGCACTAACTTGAGATTTAAGCTAGTCTAATTTTGAAGTCAATTGAGGTGTTTTTTCTGTTGTAATACTCTGCCATGTATTAAAACAAAAATCTGGTTCGTGGTAGCTGATTTGACTTCGTCATTTCAGGGTGTTGCAATGGAAACAATGGACAATATTTATCTAAAGAAGTAGATCGCTTGCATGAGTGTTTTTGGTTTTTGTCATGGAAAAGGGGGTTGTTGTGGTCGTTCATTGGTGGAGTTCTAGGGGAAAATGTAAAGAGATGGGTCTTGTTTCATTGAGAGAGAAGTGAGATGAGAAACCATTAAATGAGGAAGAGAAGTTACATGCAATCACATTTTCAACATATTCTGATATTCACACGCTCGATACATGAGATACCCATGCTATATGCCACCTCAGCAGCATGTGTCTAATAGCCACAATTTAAGTATCAATACTACTTTTTACTTGGCCGTCTAGAGATAGTTTGTCCATAGTTAGGATACAGAGTTGGAAGAGAATGCCAGTATATCAATTTATCTTCATCAAAGGTCAACATCTCTATGAATATAGGTCAGGTGTTAATAGGTCATAGGCCTAGTTTAGATGGCTAAATGAAAAATTCGGACAAGCTCAAGTGTGTGTCTATGTATTCAGCCTAACTTTTTTACTGTCAGTCAGTACCCTACATACTCAACATCGCCTAACAAAACTCATGGTATACAAAGAAAGTGTCAAGATGCCATTTAGCCATTTACTTCTTTCCGCATCCATAAAAGATCAATCATGATGAGAGACAACTTGTCAATTGAAGAAGTTATTACTTATCTCTGCACTAAAAATTTGAGTAGAGTAACCCATCAAAAAAAAAAAAACCTCAGAACGAATTGTTACATGCAGCAGTAACCCCCGTGATTTTGGAAGTGAAAATGACAAAATCATGCAGGTGAAGGACCTAATTCTCATGAGCAGCTGTCAGAATATAGTGGATGAGGCATCCTATATCCCAACTCCCATTGGCAGCTGTATATGACAGCAAGATGCCCAAAGCAGTTCAAGCATCAGAGAGGTTGTCTTTACTTGATAATAGTACATGTTTATTGAGATGAAAGTAACAAAAATATCGGTTAGTTTTTCAAGTAGGGGAGAATAAGATGTCGACTCTACAGTCACCACCAAAGATTTATCTCGATGGGCAATGCCAGCAAAATAACAGCTGCTGGCAAACAATTTAGCTGAGAGCAGCCAGATAGTCTGATGACTGACCGGGAAAGAGGAACCCATGTCAGGAAGCCTGATATCAGCAGATCAGTGTTCAGCTTATACACAAACCCCCACTACAACTAGTATCACAACAATAACACGGAAGTTTCACTTCAAATATGGATTTATGCAGTTAAAAGATAAAAAGATCTGTGCAAACAGTCAGGTTGGATAAAAAAGTTAAAATTGATAGGTCAAGAGGTTAACACTATTGGAAATTTAGTTCAACATAGGTGGATTAGTCGAGGCATGTGCAAGTTAACCTAGATACCATCATTATTAGAAATTTGATTAGCATAGCCTAGGTAAGTCCTGATTCAATTAATATGTACCAATCGTCAAAGAAATCAGACTTCAGGAAATCTAACCTGCTGTACAATTAATGGCTCCTCTGCACAACTTAATGGCTCTGTCAAAATAGTAAGAAAACCATTTCTGTTACCATAAACTATGTCTGTAAAAGGCCTATCACCCACCTGAGAAGGACACAACATGGACTGTCAACTTAGATAGGATGGAGAGGCTTGCAAAAAAATTGAAAGACCAAAATGTACCATGATAAGTCTTGACGATTCACAACCAAATTGCTTTTCAATTTCTTCGGCTGTTCCAGCTGGCTTCTTCACCCCTAAAATATACAGATAAAGAAAGTAGCAATTACAAATAGCATTAACTCATACATAAAAAAGGACAGCCCGGAACATTAAGTTCCTGCTATGCGCAGGATTCAGGGAAGAGCCGGACCACAATGGTCTATTGTACGCAGTCTTACCCTGCATTTCTACAAGAGACTGTTTCCACAGCTCGAACTCATGACCTCTTGGTCTCAAGACAACAACTTTACTGCAAGTAATGCAAGTAATATTCATATAAATTTCTCAATTGTTTGATTTAGCATTGTTTATTCTTGTTACACACCACATAATAGATTACCGCGGATTTGAAATAGCAAATTCAACTTACCATGCTTAATAACTTTAATTCCAATTGCACGTTCGAGAATTCTGGCTTTTCTACCATCAGGGTCATATTCATCTAATCCTACAAATTCACAAATCAAAAAATACTGAGACAAATATTCTTGAAATCTAAAAGGAAATCAAACCAATCACGAAAACCCAAATTACCTGCTGAGTTGCTATACACTGCAATATTGTTACCAAACAGAGATTTGCACTGATCAATAGAAGAAGCTAAAGGAGACCACAAGCTCAAAGAATAAGGAACAGTAATGGTATTATCCTTATCAAACACCACACCTTCAAACCCTCTTTTCTTTAGCTCAGCCCAATCAATATACCTTATATCCGGCACACTAACATGTGGGATCGCCAAATGCTTGTCTTTAGAGAAAACCCCTAATGAAGAAACAATCCCCTCAACATTAATCCTCTGACCCAATGCAGCTTTCAAGTCTGTCCACCACATGTTTGTTCTAATGCCTGAATGATCTGGAAGCTCAAATTCCGGCTCTTCTTCCTCCTCCTCGTTGTACTGGGTTCTCTCTTCTTGTTCTTGAATAGAAGAATAAAATTCTTCCCAATTTATTATGGGGTTCTTCTGTCGATCTGGGTCGATACTGTAGCTGTTGTTTTGGGGTTTTTCTTGGTCTTTGCTGCAACTATGTGTAGAACTGAGAGTGAAACAACAACACTTTGATGTTCTGAGAGAAAGTTTCAAACTTTTCTTGTTCTTGTTCTTGTTGTTGAGATTAATGGAGTGAAAATGGCTAAGAATTGGGTAAGTATGGAGTGGAGTAATTGAGGTAGACTGCATAATCAGAGCTTAAATCTGGTATGGCTATGGGTTTATATATTATAATAACAATTATTGTATTCATCGATTACAGCAAAGTGTAAGTTCATGTTAACTGCTGGAAATCTCCATTCTCTTTATGGTTTAGAAGATTAACCATAGAAGAAATTGGACAAAATCAATGATGTTTCACCAAATCATGTTTTTGGGCTATTTGAGGATGGCCGGCCCACATCACAGTCCATAGATCCAACTCATTTCGGTATTTAGGGTCGGTTGATGAACTCATATTGAAAGGAGAAATAATGTCACTCGATTATGAAAAGTTTTATTTTGTAAGTTACACAACAAATTTTAATTGTATAAGGGTTTTTTTTAGGTAAACTAATAGAATTTCCACTAGTTTAGGATTTAATATTTAGATACACTTTAGTTTGTAATGTTACGAATCTTATTAGATTTTGGTGCATCCAAATACGTGAGATACATGAGTCAAATTAGGTATAATTAGTTCTAGATATATTGTATCTGAGTGGATTCACATGTATCTGGATACATAACTAATCTCGCTCACCTCCCTCCCATCTTGCTCACAAACTCTCGTATCTAGTATCTCAGATACATGTGAATCACATCAAATACATACATATACATGTATCTAGTGTGTACTCACATGTATCTGAGATACACGACTATCTCGCTCACCTCCCCCATCTAACTCGTCTCCCTCCCTAATTTAATGTATCTTGTAGCAAGAATACGTGTATCTATGTGTATCTTCCTCAATATATGATATGAAACTATTAATTAGTTGTAAGATACACAATATTCTAAAAAGAATAAATAATAATTGTATATATGAAGTATATCTAATTATGTAGTTTCTCTTTTTCTTTTTTTATTTCACAAAAGTATAAAGATGGACTCGTGAAAATTTATGTATTATATAGGAGAGCTAGCTAGCCCATACAATAATAGGACATGTTGATTTAATTTTGTTCAAAAATTTTGAGTTAGATTGGTCTATTTTTTGTCTGAGCTTTGTTTTTTGCTATGTTTATAAGACCTTCATGGAGTAATCCATACAATTTAATTAGGTCAGCTTGTTCCGTTAATTAAGATTGACTTATTATCTTTGCTTCTTCAAAATTATTTTCTTGTGAGACGACTCACTTTCATCTTCTGTTATTCGAAGTTTGCCTTTATAATATTAGCTAAGTCTGTCACTTACAATTTACAAATCATTACAAGTCTTTAATGTATTCTCCTTTGGTATCTGTTTTATCATATCACTAAGTGGAAACTGAAACTGAATTTTAAAGAATTTCAGGCTATATTGGATTACATGAGTTATAGATAAGACTAATTAATGATACTGACGAAAATAATTTGGATCACATCCCTACATATTTAGATACAACATATTGATTGTAATTCACAAGTGAGATCTAAAAGTGATGTTATGTACGCAGACTTTACACATGGGTACAAAGATTGTATCCGATAGAGTATAAACCCTCAGTCAAGTAAAGAATACCAAAATCAGCAGGAAAGGAAATACCAGTGAAGAAACCATACAGAAAAAAATGGAGAAAAAAATGGCAACCACAAATATTAGGATAAGTGAAGCAAAGAAAACAACACATAATAATAAAATTGAAGATTATGATGATAATATTAAAATCGAAAAATATGATAGTAGGAAAGTTACTAATAATAATACTAACAAGGAGGGAGCAACTTTTGCTAGGCATGACATGCCTCTTTTATTATCGGATAGTTTACTTTAGTTGATAACTTAGCAAGTATTTCAGATGTTTGTAATGCTTCAGGCCACCAGTCTTGTATAAATGCATATTATATATTTATGAATAAATAAATTCCTTTTCAGGAAGAAAAAAAAATGTCATGTGGTTTCCCTTATTTTGTCATCAACCTACTTGGACCTTATTCTATTTTCCCATTTTGAGCTAGCTAGCAGAATGCATGTTTGCAAATTATATATTTTGTGTAGATATAAAATGATTTAAAATTTGTAATCTAAAATATGACGAATAAAATGAATTAAAGGACGGAGTATTTTTAAAAAAATGATTTAAAATTAAAATGTTATCATATATATGTTTATGTGTGTATTGACAACTCTAAGCACTTAAATGTCAAAAAAAGAACAGTGAAATATATATCGAGTTATAGTGAACGTTGATACTGATTATTTAATTTGAATCAATAAGTCAAACTTCATAATATTTCATGATGGCCAACGATTTATTAGTAAAAATTTTTTGCCTAACATGGATTCACATGTAATTTTCTTGATGGGAAAAATTAATTATCGTTATGGAGGAAAAAAAAGTCAATTACTAATTGTTTATTAATGATAATAATGTTTGGTACACATGACTTGAATTAATGAAGTTTCCATGTTGGAGACAATGAAATGAACATGTAGCAATCAAGAATGAAAAAGACTTGCTAACCCATTAATTAATAGTCACAATTTTAAATACTTATTGAGTTATGCACTATTAATTTAGTTATGCTTCAAAACTATATATCTTTCATACTAATTAACTATTTAATTAGTTTTAAAAATATGATGTTTTGGTATAGGTAGGAACTGTATGGTCATCTCATGGCAGCATGTTTAGGGATGTTTCCATATGTTCAGCTTATTCAAGTTGATATATTATTTAACTAAAATAATTTAATTAAGTTAATAAAATTGAGTTTAAGTTATTTGTATTCATGGTGTAAAACATATTTATATAATAACATCACTTATTGGATGACTATAGATAAATCTTTTGATAGATATAAAGTCGTATTCAAATAAAAAAACATTAACCAATAACGAATTCTTGTTAGGATCAAGCGTTCATTATCAATCGAAAGTTATATATAGCTGATAGCATAGGTTTAACTTTATTTCTTAATTAAGTCTCACAAAGCACGTATCATATTCGATTATGACTCCGACTCATATTATCTTCCCAATCTCCTAGTGGGTGTTTCCATAGGGATATTGGTGTTACCCAATGTTAATCCCCGTCCAACACCTGAACTTCGGATATTATTTGTTAGGAGAAAACGTTGTTGAATTACAACTAATCTACACTATGAGAGCTCACCTTCAATGGTGGATCACAGATGCATTTAGAGAGAAAGAGAAGAAGGGGTGTTATTCATTATTGTGGAAAGCTCAAAAAGAAATTACAATGTAACAGTGACTTTTATACATTGTTTATTTCCTAATCGATTAACAATTGTACTAACAACTTTTCTAATTCCTCAACCGCCCCTAACTAACTTTATACACATCATTAAGTAATACACAGTATTAAGTAATTCCTATCTCATTACTCCCCCTCAAGGTTGTGGGTGCAAAGGCATTCAACACACCAAGCTTGTCAATCAAATATTCATGTTGTGTTCTTGGTAATCTTTTTGTGAATATGTCTGCCAGTTGCTCCTTGGAACTCACATGTTCTGTTCTGATCAATCCTGCTTGTATCTTTTTTCTGATAAAATGGCAATCGATCTCTATGTGCTTCTTTCGTGAAACACTGAATTAGCTGTTATTTGAAAAGCTGCCTTACTGTCACTATATACTACATCTGGTTGTTCAACTTCATTTCCCAATTCTTTTAACAAAACAACAATCCATACTAGTTCTGAGACTGCATTAGCCATACTCATGTATTCAGCCTCATCTGAACTCCTGGAAACTACACTTTGCTTCTTATATTTTCATGACAATAATGTCTCACCATGTTTAACTAGAAAACCTGACACTGATCTCCTTGTATTTCGGCATGTTGCCCAATCAGCATCACCGTACACATTCAACTTGTTGGACTTTTTACTACTCAGTAATATCCTAAGTCCTGGCTCCCTCTTGATATATTTCATTACCCTCACAGTTGCTTCCCAGTGTGATCTCTTGGGTTGGTGTAAAAATTGACTAAGCGTCTGAACAGAGTAAGCCATGTCTTGTCTGGTCATAGTCAAATATAACATCTTCCCTATCAGCCTTTGATATTGTTCCCTGTTTTCAAATTGCTCATCATCTAATTCTCCATTGAGACAATCCAACTCTTGGATTGTTAGCTTGATGTTGGCTTCAAGAGGGGTCCAAGCTGGTTTAGCATTTCCTAGACCCAAATCTGAAATAATTTTCAAAGCATATTTTCTCTGATTTATCAAAATGTCTTTTGCTGATCTACTGAATTTTAAAAAGAATTTCAATTCTCCAAGATCCTTGACCTTCAAAGCCTTGTGTAAAATGGTTTTTGTGTGCTCTATAAGTCCCAAATTACTTCTTGTCACTAACATATCATCTACATAAATAAGAATCACTACCATGTCTGGTCCTTTCCTTTTAATGAATAAGGAATAATCTAAGTTACTTTGAATAACACCATATTCCAATAATGTTTCACTTAGCTTCAAGTTCCATTGCATGCTTACTTGTTTGAGACCATAAAAGGATTTGACAAGTCTGCATACTAGACCAGACTCCCCCTGACTGGCAAAGCCCTCAGGCAACTACATATACACTTCATCATGAAGGTCACCTTGTAAGAAAGTATTGTCAATATTTAATTGATGTACAAACTAATTATGTTGAGCAGCTAAAGATAAAACAGTCCTGGCAGTAGCAATTTTAACCACTGGTGAAAAAGTCTCATGGAAATCAAGCCCCTTTTTTGTGTATAACCCTTTGCCAACAATCTAACTTTGAACCTCTCAACATCACTATTATCCTTCAACTTGACTTTATATACCTATTTACAACCTATAAGAGCTTTTACTTTTGGTAGAGAAATCAAGTCCCATGTATGATTATCCTGAAGAGCCTTTAATTCAGATTGCATAGCCTCTAGCCATCTGACATCTAAGATGGTTTCCTGATATGTAATTGGTTTAGTAGCAGCAGAAAAAATATGTAAGTATTGATGATAAGCTGGGGACGGGTTGGTATATGAAATAGAAACTGCAATGGGGTATAGAACATGATTAGCTGATGGCTTGGAAACATATTCAGATAGCCATAAAGGTTGTTTAGTAAGCCTGATGGATCTTCTAAGAGGCAGAACAGGAGAAACAACATGTGAAGGTGGATGAACTGGTTCTATTTCTGTAAACACTGAAGGTGGTGGATCATGAGATGATCGACCCTGAATCTGGAATAATAAGATCATCATGTGGATATGGAGAAGAAATAGAATGGGAATTGGGGTCAGGTAAGAAAGGTTTGAAAGGAAATTGGTCTTCATGAAATACCACATCTTTGTTCATAAAAAACCTTTGCTTTTGTAAATCAAAACATATATATCCTTTTGTAACACCTGAATAACCCATAAACACTGATCTCATAGCCCTTGGTCCAAACTTATCAATTCTAGGCAATGTGCTTGCAAAACACAAATAACCAAATGTTCTCAAATGTGTAATACATGGTCTCTCCCCAAAAAATATTTCATAAGGTGATTTGCCTTCAAGTGTTTGAGAAGGCAATCTATTGATAATGTATGCTGCAATAAGAATACAGTATCCCCAGAATTTGATTGGAATATGACCTTGGAACCTTAAAGCTCTAGCAACCGCAAGAAGGTGTCTGTGTTTTCTCTTAACAATTTCATTATGTTGAGGGGTATGAACACAAGTCCTATAGTGAACAATTCCTAAACCTTTGAACAAATCATGTATAGAGTTACTGATGAATTCTCCTTCATTATTAGTCCTGACTCATTTACCAATGGCATTAAACTGAGTAGCAATCATACTAAAATAATGTTTAAGGAATACCAACACATCATATTTGAGTTTTAATAAGAAAACCAAACAGTTCTTGAAAAATCATCAACAATAGTGAAAAAGAACTTATTTCCATCAAATGTTGGAGTGTCATAAGGTCCCCACATATCTAAATGCAGCAAATCAAAAATCTTAGTAGATCTAGTACTACTGTTGTAGAAAGGAAGTCGAGTATGTCTAGCTAGTGGACATATCTCACAAGCACTTAAAATTGACTTGCAACTGTCAACATAGTATCCTAACAAGTCCTTTATGGATCCTATTAATGCATGGGCTAATCTTCTATTCCAAAGCATGATATCCTTTTTGTCAGCATGAGCATCAAAGCTTTTAACATTGCCAGTTTCAGAAACTCTATGTTTTGATGAACTTGTTTGAACCAAGAAATAGAGACCATCATTTTCCTTACCTATCCCCTTCAGTTTTCCACTAGAAAGGTCCTGGAATACACAAAATCCAGGATAAAATGATACAAAACAATTGAGCTTTTTGCTAACTTTGGCTACAAATAAAAGATTATATTTAAACTCTGGTACATATAGAATATCATGTAATTCTCCTGTGTCTGTGAAATTACAATTACCCGTATGAGTCACAAAAGTCACACCTCCATTAGGTAAATGTACCTTCCTATTTTGGTCAGGCCTAATAGTTTGCACATCATGTAGCACATCTAAGGTAGAAACCATATGGTTGATTGCATCACTGTCAATTATCTAGGGTAAATCTATAAGTTTAGTGACATTAGTGTGAGCCATACCTGCCATATTAGCCATCACATTAGCAGTGGAAACATCTTCATCTAGCATGTGTCGAATGTGATTATGTTGATTATCAGTTAGAGGATGTGCTCTGGGTATATCTCTTGGTAGATCTCTCACACATGAATACATTGGAGAGGAATTGTCAGCCTAAACATTATGAGCATTATAGGCAGTGTTACCTGTCCCCTTCTTTTTGAATTTCCAACTTGGTGGATAACCATGAAGTCGAAAATAATTATCCTCTACATGTCCTTGATTTTTGCAATAATCACACTTCAACTCCCAATTCTTCTTGCCTTTATAATATTGATTCGAGTTAGATTGTGAAGTAGTTCCCTTACTATAACGAGGAGGCCCTCCCATTCCTGTCATGAGAGCAACTAGATTTGTACCTTCACCACTCATTGATGAGGACGTAATTGATCTTTGACTCTCCATCTCAACAAGCATATCATATGATTTGTTAATAGTGGGCGTAGGTTCAACCATCAGTATCTGACTACGCGATTGATCATAGGTTTCATTCAAACCCATAAAAAACGGCATTAATTTTTGTCTCTCCATATGCATAGACAAATCATTAGAATTTGGACAATTATAGGGTGGAGGTGTAATGCTAGCAAATTCATTCCATAGATTTCGCAGCTTAGAGAAATAAGTAGGTACACTATCAATACCTTGTACAGTGGTGGCTATGGCTTTATGCAATTGATAGATCCGTGAAGCATTCACTTTGTCAAAACGCTTTCGAAGGTCCTCCCAAACAGCACGTGCACTCGTTGCATAGACAATGCATGTAAGCAAATCCTAAGTTAGAGCTCGTAATCTAGCCTTGAACAATCGCATTACGTCAATCCCATTAATGCCCTAATTCAGTCCCGAAATCCTCATTTTTCCAGCTGCCATCAACAATACCCAACTTGTTCTTCCCAAGCAATTGAATTCGCATGGCCCTGCTCTAAATAGAGTAATTATCGGATCATGTTAGCTGCATCGAATTAATAGAGATACCAATGGTGTCGGAGGGATGTAAAAATAGTGGATGACTGTGATAAAACTTGAGGTTCGCCATTGATGCCAATCAACAAATAGTGAATCACACAAATCAGCTTCAGTAGAACTCGGAATCGTGATTGTTTGGCTCTGTACCATGTTGAATTACAACTAATCTACACTATGAGAGATCACCTTCAATTGTGGATCATAAATGCATTTAGAGAGAAAGAGAAGAAGGAGTATTATTCATTATTGTGGAAAGCTCCAAAAGAAATTGCAATGTAATGACTTTTATACACTGTTTATTTCCTAACCGACTAACAATTGTACTAACAACTTTTCTAATTCCTCAACTTCCCCTAACTAACTTTATACACAGCATTAAGTAATACACAGTATTAAGTAATTCCTATCTCATTAAATGCTTCCTCACGTCAAAAGTTATCAAACAATCTTTTTAGGAGATAATTACGACCTTTTCTCTTAACCTTTTAGACTACACAACCTAAATATTTCTTTTGAGCAAACTAAAAATCTTATGAAAAATGTTAGACAACGATCTAGAATGTAGCAATTAGGAAGTCAATACCAACGTCAAACGGCAATCAATTGGGCAAACATTAGATCTAATCTAACATTATCCGGAAGAATAAGTTTTCGAGATTTATATTTGCATAACTTTTAAATATAGAGATAAAATCTAAGTGGTAAACATAAAATAAAATTTTAAAAAAATATATCTGACTAAGATTTTGGTAAATATTAGCTAAATTGCAAAGGAACTTCCCTTAATACCACAAACATTACAAAATTATTCTTCATGGAACATAAGTGCTTTAATTTTAAGCTAAAACATAATGGAAAAACCTCACGTATTCACATGACATTTTCATATAATAATAGCTGTATCATAATAGGTAACGACTACTATAATTTACAACAGAAAAACGTATGTTCAGATGAGGTTATTTAAATTAGAATATTATATCCAGGGCGGAGCCAGATAAGGTCGAGGGGTTCATACAAACATCTTTTGATTAAAAAAAATTACACTATTTATATTATATATAATAAATATTGAATTCTTTTTGGCTTCTTCATAGATTTACTTCTTCACATTTTCAACAGTCTAAGAGGAAATTCTGACTTGAACACAATAATATAACCATATACAGAAATAACGCGCAAACATTATTCTAGCTTGCAATGATGATTATGAATAAATTAAAGTATTAATTTAATTTCCAGCTCAATAATTATTGTTGCCCAATTGCCCATTTTCCTATCATGTTCATAGAGGAATAAATAATTAATAATTAATAATTTCCCCCTCTATAGTCCACCTATAAAAAGACTCCTAAACCAATCTAAATGATCATCATTATTTCTCTTCAACAATAATATTTCAGCTAATTTGAAAAAAAAATGGCTAATTCTCATTTACTTCTAGTTTCCATTGTATTAATGGTCAGTTTAGTGGTTGTATTAGCTGCTGGTAATTTTAATGACCTTACAGAAATCACTTGGGGTGATGGACGTGGTAAAATATTAGATGGAGGCAAAGGTCTCTCTTTGTCACTTGACAAATTATCCGGGTCGGGTTTTCAATCAAAAAATGAATATCTCTATGGAAGATTTGACATGCAAATCAAATTTGTCCCTAGAAACTCTGCTGGCACTGTCACCACCTTCTTTGTAAGTCATGATTCAACTTTTTTTCTTCTCTTGAGTCATTTTGGATTAGTTGATTGTAAATAACTGATACGTTTAAAAATATTTTTGTAGCTATCGTCACAAGGAGAAGGACACGATGAGATCGATTTCGAGTTCTTGGGAAATGTGACTGGTGAGCCTTATACAGTGCACACCAATGTTTATTCTCAAGGAAAAGGAAACAAAGAACAACAATTTCACCTTTGGTTCGATCCAACTGCAGCATTTCACACTTACACCATTGTTTGGAACGCTAACCGCATAGTGTAAGGCGCTATACTTATACTTGCATAATTTTTTTCTTATTGAATATAATAAATAACAATTAATTATAAATCCAATTATTTTATATTGATTTGAGATATCTATACAAATTTATTAATTTCAAATTTCAGATATGTCTATGTATCATATATATAAATTGAAACAAATGGAATAGGGCAGAACCAAGTTAGGTTTAGGGCATTAGGATTACACTATTTAGCCTAAAACTATATTTTTATGTATATACCGTAAATACTGAACTCCTTCAACTTTGTGTGTTTACTTATTCATATTGTGATCTCCTTAATAATAATCCTGGCTCCACCGCTTCTACTACAATGACATTTTTACCTTGTTAGTTACTCACATGTTTGATTATGATAAAAATCAGGTTCTTGGTGGATGAGATTCCAATTAGAGTATACAATAACCATGAAAGCATTGGAATTGCATACCCCAAAAGTCAACCAATGAAAGTCTATTGTAGTTTATGGAATGCAGATGAATGGGCTACACAAGGAGGCAGAATCAAAACTGATTGGACACAAGCACCATTTACTGCCTCTTATAAAAACATCAATATTGATGGCTGCGTCGTTAAATCAGGCGCTTCCTCATGTGCCTCACGGTCCACTGATTCCGCGAACAATGCTAAGCCGTGGGAGACACATGAGCTTGATGCTAAGGGTCGGAACAGGGTACGGTGGGTACAGAGCAAACATATGGTTTATAATTATTGCGCGGATTCTACGAGGTTTCCTCAAGGATATTCACAAGAGTGTAAACAATCGAGGTTTTAAGAAATCGGATTTAATTAATTAATTACCTAAGGTTCGAAACTCGATGAATATGTACGTTGGTTATGGGATTGATTGTTTTTGTGTGTGAAATTCTTTATTGTTTTGTTTTGTTGTACTACCAATAAAAGGTTGTTTATTTATTTTTCTTTGATTAAATGATATATGTACTATTCAAGTTTATACGTTTGTAGTGGGAGAATACCATCAATCCCTTTATTTAAATAAATGATTTTTTTTTTCTTTAATGAGTTTTAATGGGAGCAAAAATTGCATGATATGTTTTTTTTATTGGTTAATAATTTTGTGAATAGCAATTGAACTTATGTCTAGTGACTTTAAAGGTACGAGTATAACTTGTGGAATATTATTATGTAAAACAAATAAAAGGTTATGCTCTACAAAAAAAAAAAATTATCTTAAGGTACAAAAATTAAAGACCAACACAAAATAGGCGTCAATGTTCGTTCGCCAAAACTTTTGTAGTATAACCACTATTATATTTTACTCCTATTAATATAACGGAAAGCAATATTAGCATATGAAGCTCTCTAATCAATTTTAAAAAAATTACAGTTCATATAAGCTTGGAATCACAGTTCTATCATCCATTGTCCTTTTAGCTAGTAATTAATTGAGCTTGTGTTCCAAATTAACCTTTAACATTTGTGAAGATCCTTCCATTCTATTGCTTTTTCTTGGTTCAATAGCTAGTATGTGATATTGGGTCGGGGTTGATTCAAATAGTCACAGCTAAATTATAATATCGACATTACTTAAAATATGACAACATTAAATGAATTTATGTGACTACATAATTTTTGCAAAGTATTTATATATTTTGAAGTTGTAATTATCGAAGAGCTAGATAACCCTACCAAGAATTGTGCTCACAATTTACATAAGCTACAACTTCTTTCATAATAACCATCTAATTTCTATATATAAAATTCATCGGCCTAACTAGTATAGATCTACATTGTATAGGGCCTAACTAGGAAAGTGCCCGAGGCTTTTCATTTCTAAGGCTCCAACTTAAATTTTTTAGTTAATGATGAAGGAATTTCATTCATTTCATCGTATCTCTTCTCTTTATTACAATATCTTAAGAGACTGTGAGATTTATTTATGTTATATATAGTAATCGAAGTAGGGGATTTCTTGATATATTGAAAAGGACCGGTAAATGTAAAAATTTGTTTTAAATAAAAAAGGAGTAAATTTTAATTGACAAAAAGTTACTCCTCCGTTTCACAAAGAATGACCTAGTTTGACTTGGCACAGAGTTTAAGAAAATAAAAAAAACTTTTGAATCTTGTGGTCCTAAATTAAAGTTATGTCAAATGTACAAAATTGCCCTTTAATCTTGTGGCATTAAACATGCCACGTGGAAAGCTGAAAGTAAAATGTTACCTAAAAAAAAAGTCATTTATTTAAACATACTAAAAAGAAAAAAATTCTTTTTTAAACTGAGGAAGTAATAAAGTCAGACCCATATCACCGACATTGTGGTCAATTCTGAAACCAAATAAAACATGATTTTTTGTATCTTTAATTCCTTTGTAGATCTAGAATGTTTGAATAGTTCGGCTTATATGCGGCACGCACCTAGAAATTAGAACGCGAATATTCAACGGATTCAAAATTTAAAGTCAACGAATTTATTTAAGGTTAGTAGTATTTACTTGCAACTATAATTTAAAATTATTGCTTCATATTTTATTTAAAATGATCATAAGATTTTAAAAAAATAATTCATGCTCCGCTTTAAAAATAACGAATTATGAACCCGATATCGCAAAGGTGAATACTAGCGTGTTAGGTAGAATAATGTCAATTTTTTCCCTTTTGGGTTATTGGTGTCACCCAACCCCTACGGATCTAATAGCTGTCCCCACCCCCCATACATCCGAAACCGCAGCCCCTTAATATCTCCAAACAAACGCGTTACATTTCAATCCTTTCAATTCACAGCTATTTCCTACATTTTATTCAAAATTCCCCTTCTTCCATTCTTCTTCCTCCCTTTATGAAATTCTACTATATATAATATCCTCCTTTCTGTCTCATTCACAAAACAAATTCTAATTTATCCCTTTAAATCACTACTCTAATTTTCTATAATGTTGCTGCAGCTATCTGTGCTTGCGCTTGTCTTACTATCCCCTGTTTGGGCTGATAATTTCTACCAAGACGCGACCGTCACATTTGGTGACCAGCGCGCTCAGATACAAGATGGAGGGCGCCTTCTCGCCTTGTCCCTTGACAAAATTTCAGGTTCCGGATTTCAGTCTAAGAATGAATATTTATTCGGAAGGTTTGATATGCAGCTCAAACTCGTACCTGGAAATTCTGCTGGCACTGTCAGTCTGTCACCACATTCTACGTAAGTAATAACACACTTTTCGTATTCTTACTATAACTAATTAATAAAAAATAAAAAGCATGTCCACTCAAGTGTTTTTTGTGCAATTTGCAGTTGTCTTCTCAAGGTGCAGGGCACGATGAAATTGATTTCGAGTTTCTAGGAAATTCATCAGGACAACCTTACACGGTTCACACCAATGTTTACTCTCAAGGAAAAGGCAACAAAGAACAACAGTTTCGCCTCTGGTTCGATCCCACCTCGTCGTTCCACACCTACTCTATTGTTTGGAACTCTCAACGAATCATGTACGTTACAAAATAAAAATGTCTAAACAATTACAAATAGTTACTTAGTGTTAGTGTTCATGTCTAACGTTTTGGATTTTTCTAATTGTTCAGATTTTTGGTGGATAATATCCCAATAAGAGTGTTCAACAACCACGAAGCACTTGGTGTTGCATTCCCAAAGAATCAAGCAATGAGAGTTTACGCGAGTCTATGGAATGCTGATGACTGGGCAACACAAGGAGGGAGGGTGAAGACGGATTGGTCTATGGCTCCGTTTACAGCTTCTTACAGGAATTTCAATACAAATGCTTGTGTTTGGTCAGCTGCTACATCTACTTCGTCTTGTGGAGGTTCTAAGACTGACTCAGTAAACAATGATCAGACATGGCAAACTCAGCAACTGAACGCTAATGGCAGAAATAGGCTTCGATGGGTTCAGCAGAAGTACATGATCTACAATTACTGTGCGGATGCTAATAGGTTCTCTCAAGGCTTTTCTCCTGAATGCAAGCATTCAAGGTTCTAAGGATATAGTCTATGGATGTAAAATTATCTTCGTTTTACTTTTCCATTCTTTAATTTTTTTGGGGGTATCAAAGGAAAAAGAACATAGTGTAAAAGTATCTGTGTAAGCAATATATTCTTTACTCTTTTTGTAATCATGAAATAGAAATAACAATGCTTTTCATTTTCAATCAGATGTCTCGTAGGAGAAACCAAATCTAGAATGAAGTGAAAAGAAGAAGTATTCAGACAGTAAGCGAGTTAAATGTAAAATACCAAACTATGCGTTTGCACTGATCACACACCGGAAAGCTAATTGAGCATTGATTCTTGACTGAATTTGAATAGATAGGACAAAATTCAGAAAAAGATTTAACTGGAATAGCTTCAATATGCAAAAGAATTTTTCTTCTCTGTGAATCCCACAATGGATTTTGTCAAATATAATACAAAGATTTATATGCTATGCGGACCGATGGCTTCATTCCCTAATTAAGTACAATGTACTTACGAGTTCAGGGTTGCTTCAGGAAAGCAAAAGGACCAGTAAATTCAACCTGGTTTTGCAGTTGAACACGTCAAAACTTCTGAAGCCAGCTTTAATCCTACTGCTCTACTTGGCCTGCGGAAGTATAAAACAAATAAGGAATGACATCAGGTCCAAACATGATAGGGATATTGACATTTGAGAAGGAACACTTCATTTTCAAATTACACGGACAAGTTTGATCAAGCAGACATAAAGTACTGGTCTCCGATCCATTGCAGGAGAAGCTATCAGCGGTATAACTAGTTCAAAGCTTCATTTTAACTTGGTCAAAATCACTCCCCAGTTTTCCAGGTTCCTCCTCCTGAAAAACCAACAATTATCTTACATGATATTTTTTTAGATCATATGAAAAATACGAAACACAGCCTTTTTCCTTTGGCTTTAGGTTGTATGTAAGACCCCTAGGGTCTAGCACCATCTGATCTCCAATTAGATTATTCTCCTCTTCAAGACGGATAGAGAAGGAAGAACAGAAAAAGAGATCTCCAATAGACGAGATATCCAACCATCTCTTCTATATGATGCATCCATAGTTCTCCACTTCAACACACCATAATGGATCGAGAAGAAGACACCCAACCATATCATTTATATTACACATCTATCTCCTGCACCAGATTATAAAGCCGGCCCTGCATCTCCCATTTATCCCATTTTAACACCTCTAATTGGTCAAATTATATATAATAAGCACCTCACCGGGTTGAGCTAAGCGCATGTATCTCAGTTGTGCACACATGGATAACACATCACACATTACATATCTTTTTGGCTTCAACTATACACAGTAGATAATGGCTTAAATAAGGAATTCTAATTGGAAAATACAAGAACATAAAGAAAACCAATGTTGAAAATTGAACATGCCTCCTAAAATTCTCCATATACAAAAAAACATTTCGAAATTAGCAAGACGATCAAACAATTAAAAAAACACATGGAGCATTTGTTACTTTAGAATATGTTGTACTACTATAGAATAATGTAAAGATACTATTTTTTAACTCTGATTCTGCAGACTACAGGTTAAAAAAAACAATCTTTCTGTATTGATTGAAGTACGTGATATCAAGAACGAATTGTGATATAAGCAAAAAGAATCATTTTTGAGAAACTTAACAGCAAAACAAAGAGACCCAAATGAAAATGGCCGAAGTAAAACAAGAAGAAAAGATCAATTAATGATTTTATTAACCTAAAGGGAAGAAAAGAATACCTTGGGAGAAAATGTTGTAGTAGCAATGCCATGGCCCTGATGATACAAACCCTAATCCACAGATTCACAATGAGTGATAAATTTGCATTTTCACAGAGAATTCAGAGAAGAAGAAACTTTGTTAAAGAGCACAATGCTCTCTATTTTCTGTGGGTTTATCAAGGGGTTTTCTACATTTGCACGATTTACGAGGAAAAGGCTTATTCACATTCTTCAAACTCTTTTGTTTTACGTTACCAACTTCTATTTGTCGCCATGTTGAAAATAATTATTATCATATGAAAACAAAAAGGAATATATTGACTAGCTAGTATAGAAAATCTAACTGAAGTATATACACATATTTCAATTTTATTTAACGAAGGGAGACTAACATTCTAATAAATAATTAAAAATAATAACTTGACCAATGATATCGCCAAGTTATACATTTGTTCATATATAAATAGCCTCTACATCTTATGAAGAAAGATATATATACGGTAATACATTATTCTCTATTTCTTTGCTTGTTCTCCCTTTTACTTTAAATGGTTAATCTTAGTTTGCTTAGTAGTTATTTTATAACACGTTATCAGCATGAGGCTTCGTCAACTCAAGTTACTCTAAATAGGTAAAAATGATAAGAATTTTATCTATCTAAAAATGTCTAATATAAAAAACTTGAATTTGTTGCCTTGGATATATCGGGCAAAGGATACTAGTCATGGATACTAGACGCTGAAATCCACCTGGATGCGATGGGTCTGGTAGACACCATCAAACATAATAACCAGGCATCCAGCCAAGATTGGGCTAAAGCTATGATATTTCTGCGCCACCATCTTGACGAGGGATTGAAAATGCAATATCTCACTATTAAAGACCCCCTTATACTGTGGAATAATTTGAACGATAGATTTGACCACCTGAATTTGGTCATTCTTCCACATGCACGTCATGATTGGTTTAATTTGAGGTTACTAGACTTTAAAAGTATAACTAAATATAATTCTTTCATGTATAGAATTATATCACAGTTAAATTTATGTGGAGAAGATGTCACTGAACATTCTAAACTTGAAAAAACATACTCCACATTTTCTGCCTCGAATATGCTCCTGCAGCAGCAATATCGAGAAATGGGTTTTAAAAAATATTATGAATTACTTTCACATCTTCTTATTGTTGAACAGCATAACGGCCTTTTAAATAAAAATCATGAAAGTCGACCCGTTGGTTCTATGCCACTCTCTGAAGTGAATCAGGCAAATTATCACCAACGAGAAAGAGGTCGTGGCTCCGATTGTGGCCGTGGCCCCGGTCATGATCGTGGCCGTGGTCGTAAAATAAATTATAATCATGATGGTCGTCTTGCACCAAAAAATGACCAGCAATATAAAAGGAAGGGTGAAAAACAAGAAGTGATGCAAAAAGAAAAATTCAGAAAGTGTATGTCATAGATGTGGAGGAAAGGGCACTCACGTACATGTCGATCATCTAGGCGCCTTGTTCATCTCTATCAGGCGTCTTTGAAAAAAGGTGATAATAATAATCCAGAAGCAAACTTTATCTCTGAAGTTAATGTTGAGCCCATACATAAGATGGATAATAGTGCAGAAGCAAATTTCATCTTTGAAGATAATGTTGGGCCTATGCATCAAGATGTAGTTGATTTCTTTATATTCCCTGAAGGAAAAATGATCAGTGACGAGCTCGTGATAATCTAGATAATTTCCTTTTCTATTTGTTTAGTTGGTATGTTTATGTTTTTCTAATCCTTGTAAATATAAATAGCCATGTTTAATAGTAATATTTTACTTTGTTTATATCTATTTTTGAAGAAAATATGGATATGCCCCAAACTTCGTTTGGATCACTAGCTGATCACGCAGATATTTGTGTAGTTGATAATGGAACAACACATGACATATTTAAAGATGAGAAATACTTTTTTTACTTTCTTAAAAGAAAAGCAAATGTTACTATAATTTCTGGTAATTCGAAATTGATTGAAGGCTTCGGAAGAGCTACTATATTTCTACCTAAGGGGACAAAACTTGTTATAAAAGATGCATTATTCTCTTCTAAATCTCCAAGAAACTTGTTAAGTTTCAAAGATATCCACCGAAATGGATATCATATTGAGACACTAACTGAAATGAATATTGAATACCTTGGTATAACCAAGAATGTCTCAAGCCAGAAATATGTTTTGGAGAAATTACTGACCTTATCTTCTAGCTTTATATTATGCAGAAATTAGTATAATCGAAGCACATTCTATCATAAACTAAAAGTTTACTTATTTAAATGTGTTTATGCTATAGTTATCCTGGATCAATAATAATGAGACAGCTCATTGAGAACTCAAATGGACATCCATTAAAGAATCTGAAGATTCTAACGAGTGATGAGTTTTCATGTGCTGCTTGTTGTCCAGGCAAATTGATTACTAGGCCATCACTAATGAAGGTTAGCATTGAATCCCCTCAATTTTTGGAAGATTTATTCATTGCAAGATTTGCAGATTGTCGATTTGATGAAACAACTTTTTCGCAATTAGGGGGAGAGAAAAAGGAACTTAAAAGTAAAATTGCATGGAAAGTTTCATCATTATCTCATTTTGATCTACGTTCCCGCACGTATGAACAGGAGGTCCAGAAGATCATCCATCTGCAAAACATAAAAAATCAAATTCTAGACGCATTTACTGATTTGAAAAGAATAACGAAGTCACACATTCCTGCAGTGAATGTGCCTATCCGGATTGACGTCCCAAAAGGACCATCTACAAGTGTCATGGCTTCTAAATCCCAAACACGCTTGAATCATGGAAGATCATTGAGTTCAAAGGATAAAAATCCTAGGAAAAAAAGTATGAAAAATGACACTATAAAAGAGTCTCAAGAAGAAATTCAAGATCTAATTAATCATGATATTCCTAAAGATATTAGTGAAACCGAGACTCAAGTGAATGAAGAACTTTCAATAAGTTCTACAGGTGATGGAATAAATTTAGATCAATCGAAAATCATAGTGGATAATGTTTTTACATATAATGTTGCACTTAATCTTATGCAAGACAATGCGGATCTTGAACCTCTATCTATCGAAGAATGTCGATGAAGATGTGATTGGTCAAAATGGCAAGAGGCAATTCAATCAGAATTAGACTTACTTGCTAAACGTGAGGTTTTTGGACCTGTAGTCCAAACCCTAAATGGTGTAAAATCAATTGGTTATAAGTGGGGTTTTGTGCGAAAGAGAAATGAAATTGTAAGATACAAGGCACGCCTTGTTGCACAAGGATTCTCTCAAAGACCCGGTATTGAATATGAAGATTCATCGGTTATGGATGCAATAACTTTTCGATATCTCATCAATTTAGTTGTTCATGAAAACCTTGAAATATATCTGATGGATGTGGTTACAGCTTAATTATATTTACGGTTCACTTGATAATGAAATTTATATGAAAATTCCAGAAGGACTTAAAATGCCTGAAGCATATAGTTCAAAATCTCGAGAACAGTGTTCAATCAGATTACAAAAGTCATTATACGGCTTAAAACAATCAGGGTGCATGTGGTATAATCGCTTCAGTAAGTACTTGATAAAACAAGATTATATAATCGATGTCATTTGTCATTGTATTTTTATTAAGAAAACAACATCAGGGTTTGTTATTTTTGTTGTTTATGTTGATGACATTAATCTCATTGGAACTCCAGAAGAGGTCCAAAAGGCAATTGAATATCTAAAGAAAGAATTTGAGATGAAAAATCTTGGAAAGACAAAACTTTGTCTTGTTCTACAAATAAAACATTTAGCAGACGGGTGGGGTCTTCATCCATCAATCTGCCTATAATGAGAAAATCTTGAAACGATTTTACATAGACAAAGCACATCCATTAAGTACTCCAATGGTTGTCCGATCACTTGAAGTGAGTAAAGATCCATTCCCACCTCAAGAAGAGAATGAGGAACCTCTTGGTCCTGAAGTACCTTATCTTAGTGCAATTGGCGTCTTATGTATCTTGCTAATGCTATGTGACCTGACATAGCATTTTCTATTAATTTATTAGAAAGATATAGTTCTTCTCCTACACGAAGACATTGGAACGGAGTAAAACATATATTGTGATATTTAAAAGGGATCAGTGATATGGGTCTGTTTTATACTAACAAAGATAGTACAGATCTTGTTGGTCATGCAGATGCAGGTTATTTATCTGACCCACATAAAGCTCGATCTCAAACAGGCTATTTGTTTACATATGGAGGTACTGCTTTATCATGGCGATCTACGAAGCAGTCCATTATCGCTACTTCTTCAAATCATGCTGAGATAATAGATATTCACGAAGCAAGTAGAGAATGTGTATGGTTGAGATCAGTGATACATTTCATCAAAGAAAGATGTGGTTTGAAATGTGATGTCAAAATCCCCACAGTCATCTTTGAAGACAATATTGCATGCATAGCTCAATTAAGAGAAGGCTTCATAAAAGGAGATAGAACGAAGCATATTTCACCGAAATTATTCTTTACACATTATCTCCAGAAAAATGGTGATATTAATGTACAACAAATCTGTTCAAGTGATAATCTAGCAGATTTATTCACCAAATCTTTACCAGCCTCAACTCTTGAACAGATGGTACACAAGATTGGAAGGCGAAGACTTAACCATCTGAATCGTGGTTTTTATCAGGGAGAATAAAATACGTGTTGTACTCTTTTTTCCTTAGTCTAGATTTTGTCCCAATGAATTTTCCTAGAAAGATTTTTAATGAGGCAGCAAGTAATGCGTATTATGTATGTCTATGTATATTTTTGTTCCTTCAACTTTTCTTTTACATAAACATCCAAGGGGGAGTGTTGTAGAGCAAATATGTATGCCACGTGGGCCCTTACTATAAGAAGACTTACCTCACTTGTAATGGTGTGTAAAACACATATGCATGCCATGTGGAACTTACTTATTAGGAGAATACCATCACTTGACCAATGATATGGCCAAGTTATACATTTGTTCATAGCATTTTGGCTATAAATAGCCTCTACATCTTATGAAGAAAGATATACATACGGTAATACATTACTTTCTTTGTTTGTTCTCCCTTTAACTTTAAATTGTTAATCTTAGTTTGCTTAGTAGTTATTTTATAACAAAATAAAATTAGTGTATTATTGTTTTAGGCCAAGGGGGATTGTTTTTTGGTATTTTCAGTCAATAGCATACAGTGACTATGCACTATTTGTGTTTTAAATGTCAATATATGTAGCTCAAATCGCATACACTATTGTACATTCATCTAGGATAACAGAATATGTCTATGTAGCACAAATCATTACTTTTTTCAGTTGCTTTTGATGGAAATTGGATCTATCGGGAAATAACCTTTCATCTCTCAAGGTATGCATACGCACTATCCTTCTCAGAACCTCATCTGTAGAGTTCATTGAGCACTTGTTGCGTTAGATGAAAATAAAATTTGGCTCACATATGTAGGTCAACTCAGATTGGTGTCACTTTCAAGATCTTAAGGAATTGATCAGTTTCTAAAACTGAAATAAGAAGGTATACTTCCAAATTCATCCCACTGTATAATTGGACACTATAAGCAAAAAAAATATTGTCAATATGATATCGAGGTATCGCACACCAAAACTTAGACAAATGAAAAGATATCATTCAATGTTCTTTTGTCTCTAGTGAGATTTGAACCCTGATCTCTGTTGGTATTCATCTGAAGTGGTCAGTAGACCACATTTTAATAGTAGAGGAGGTTATAGTACCACCACAAAAATGGGATAAGATAACTTCCCAACAGAGCCACATAGGCCTAAGCTGTAGCTACTGTGCATTTCAAAGGCAACAGAGCTAACAACTGGCAAGGTTGAAAATGTGAGGCCATACATTTAAGTGCCAAAAGTGAAGAAGTCAACAACTAACACTGAGAATTGATGGATAAACTTGCATAAACTACTTATATATAGTGAATTATCAAGCTACACAATGAAGTGGGTTGAGAACCATCACGTCTCATTACCCATCCACATAACAAGTTTTGTTTTAGCACTTTTCAGACTAAAATACAGTTCAAATACTGAGGTGTGAATCAACAAAACAGCCAGCCCCAATCCACATTGAAAAGAGGACCAAATCAGAGAGTTACTGGTGTCTATGTTAACAAGCTGATGGTAACAAGTAATAACCCATGATGGCTGGTTGCGAAAACATCTCTTTTAAACCCATGACAACCTATAGAGAAGAGGTCTTATGGGGGAAGAGACGCAACAAGCACCGTTTTCTTTACTGTCCTATTACAGATCAAATTTGGCAATTGTTTTGGAACTTTCTGGGAGTCGAATGGTCCTGCCAAACAACACTGCTAATATTTTGAGAAGATGGATCAGGGCAGGTTCAGACAGAAGAAAGATAACATGGTGGAACACTATACAAGTTTGTAGATGGACAGTTTGGAAAGAAAGGAACTTGAGATGCTTTAAAGATAAGAGCAATCACATCCAGAGATAAAAGGCTAACAACATTTTTTGTTTTAATTTTGGTGAACACCATGGAACTTTCAGATGAAGCTTTAATCTATCTTAGAGCTCCTAGAATTCCTATAGATTTAGATAGGGCTATACTTAAAGTCTTCATACTTCTGGCACAATGTACACTGCACATTCTTGGTGCTGTTTATGAATACAAACCTACCATTTCATAAGTAAAACATCACCTAAAGAAACTAGAGTAGGAAGTTCATAGCAATTGAGAATGTACCACCAAATTAGGGATTATCTTTCTAGTTTTTTCCACTGCAACACAACTAATTGTAGGAAGGGACATCAGTGATTAATCAAACCAGAAAGAAAACTATGAAAAATGTTGTCATGTTTGGCAATAGCAATAATCCTGCTTCACAGTGTGATATAGCTCCAACACTTAATAAAGACAAAACAATCAATATAGTGTCTAAGCAATTCAATCATTCGACGAAAACACATTATTACAAACCGATTCAGCAACTCTTTAAGCAATTACATCACAAGGGTAAAACTACAAAACCATTGTAAATCAAACTCCTGGAATTGAGAAAGAAGAAATCAATAAAGTGTTTAAGCAATTCAATCATTCGACGAAAACACATTATTACATACAGATTCAGCAACTCTTTTAAGCAATTACATCACAAGGGAAAAACTACAAAACCATTGTAATCACATTCATGGAAATGAGAAAGAAGCACTAGTACAAGTATGTCAACTATCTCCAGCAAACAAACATATTTCAGCACCATAATAGTGTAATCTATTATCCGATTAAGATAAAAAAGTTAACTAATAATCCAACATAACCAAAGAACTATCAAAACTGTAAATTCCATAGCTTGATCAGCACAAAACCAAAAAGACTAAAACTTATTGAAGATCAAGCTAAGGGTTTACGCTTTTCGTCCGTATCGAAGATAGCAAATAGCGCCAACCACTGCAACTGCAACAACTGATGATGCAGCAACCACTGGCAAATTTACATCACCGCCAGGAAAACCAACTGTATCATCACCAACAGGAATGCCATTAATATTGCTAGCAACAAATCTTTCAGCAATAACCCTTTCCTTCTCCATCAATTTCTTCTCCAACTCTGCAGCTTTCTCAATCATCTCCTTAACCCTCTTCTCTAATTCCTCCTTCACCAAATGAAGCTCTTTCTTCTCCTTCTCCCATTCCTCATTGTTCAAAACAGTACCCTTCAATTCCTCAATATGCTTCTTTAAACCCCTAATTTCTTCTTCCTTCCCTTCAACCTCTTCTTTCTGATTGTTTCCACTAGCTTCTAACTTCTCCAATTTTGACAACAACAGATTCTTTTCACTCTCAACAGCATCCAGCTTCACACTCTTCTCATTTTCAGTACTCTTCAATCCCTCCAATGCCGATTTCACCCCTGATAACTCAGAATTTGAACCTTGTAGATCATTCATAGCAGTGATGAGATCATGTTGCAGCTGCGATACCTCCCCTTCCAGCTGAGCAGCTCTAGTGGCTACTGATCCTAAAGCCTTGTTCTCCGACTCGAAATTCTCCACCTTCTTCAACAACTCATCCTTTTCGCTCTGAGATTCCTCGATTGAACTCTTGAGCTTCTCGATTCTCTGTTTGATCACATCGTTCTCGTGGAGAAGCTGAGTTTTCTCTTGCTCAAGCGCCGCTATCTTCTGTTTCAGTGCAGAAGTTTTCGACGCAGCATCGGTAGTTTCGTCAACGGCGATCTCCACCGGCGCGTCGTCGAAAACCTCGCCGTTGGTAACGGTATCATCCGCCATAATCAAACCTGAAAATAATCAGATAAACAGTAAACTGATTAATCAAAAAACTGAGCTTCAATGAACTCCAAGCAGCCAAAATTAGGGTTTTTGATTGTAGAAAATGAGAATAATTAGAAAAGATAACTTTTTGTGGAATATAAAATCTTGTCGGAGAAAAAAAAAAGAGAATAGAATGAAATTTCACTTTCGGGCCGATGGAAGACACGTGTTGTTATTTTGAATCGGACGGTGTATATTAACCAATTTCCAAAAGCTATTGAGTTTGTAGGTGTTGTATAACTATTGGGCCATGATTGTGAATTGGGCAGCCCATCAAGTCCAAGCTCTTAGGAGACAATTTTTGTTGAAATAGTTTGTTTTTGACAATAATTTTCTCAATATTTTATAAAGATAACAATCTTTTGTGACATTATATGTTTGTCATAATCACTCTAGTGCTACACATGTTTGTGTTATCTTATTATTTGTTATTGTTATTTTCTTCTTCTTTATTTTTAGCCTTTTTATGAACTTTTTTCTCCCATTTGATTACAAAGCACCACAATCGAAAACTATCAAAAGAAATTAAACATGATTGTTGCAAATGTTTATTCCTTAATTTCACTATCATAATAGTCTTTTCAAGGAGTGGAGCCACCTTTCGAACCTCCATCGACGAAAAATTATACTATTTATATATGGTTTGAATAATTTTTTATGTATATATATAGTAGATATTGAACACCATTCGATTAATTCAAGTGTCTATTTCTTCAAATTTTGAATGTTCTTAGTGAAAATTTTGAGTCCACCACTGATCTTTCCGTTATTGTATTTCTATTTTATAATAGTATTTCTAATACAGTTTACTTGAGTCGAGATTTTATCAAAAATAGTCTTCTACTTTTTTATCTTTTTCACGCCTTACTAATCCGATCACACCAGTAAGTTATTATTGTTGTTACGTTATAGTGCCACACATCTCACTATTCTTTTACTAAAAAAAAATTGCCTCATTTGTGGTAGGGTCCAATGGTAGCAACAATTTATAGGAGTTCGTGATATTTGTATAGGGGATATAATCGCTCTTACAAGTTAAGTTACTAACTGTTCTATAGAATTTACTTTTAAGTTTTGGTGACACGTTCTTATTAAATATGACATCAAATATGAATCCTCATTGTATCCGTCCTCCTCTAATACGATATTCGACATTTCATTGATCTCTTCATTTTCTTGGATTCTACACCCAAAATAAAATACTTGAAACTTCCTTTCTTGCCACCTCCTATTATACAACACTAAACTTACACTTCATATACTCTGTTTTAATCCTACTCGACCGAAACTAAGAAGTGCTACAAAAATCAACTCCCATGAAGTTTCATTTAACATAACTATATGGGCCTCAAAAAAAGTCCCACTAGTGAGATAAATCAGAAAGCCCAGTAACCCCACATGAACAATTGAGGTCCATATATATTCATGTTCAGAACTCTGCAATCGAAGAAGGCATATTCTTTGCTATATTACACGTGGAATAACATCATAGGCACTAATTATTTCTACAAAAACTAATTTCTTCAATTATATAGTTCGTCTTGTGTAATAAGAAAGTCCACATTATCGATTCAAAAACATCTTCAATCATATAGTTTGTTCTGTGTAGTAAGAGGAGAGAAGGACCAAAATAGTCCATCATCTTTGGGTTAAGGCTCAAAGTCATTCTTGAGTTTTCACATGAAGCACTAATAGTCCTTCATGTTTACAATATTGGTGCACTTTTGGTCCTTCCCTAAACTTTTGCCTATTTTTTAATATTAATTTTGTCCATAAGTTTATGTAAGGAATGTCCCATCGTCTTTTTATATATTTAATAGAAATAATAACTCTATTTGGGAGAAGGTGAGAAGAAGAACACATTGTTCTGTTCAGTAGAAATATTACTGCAGCTAAACTAAGAACATTTTAACATATGACATTTCAAGAAAAGAAAAATTCATACTATTACACGTGAAATCGTCGTGATAAACCTCTCGATTTTACCTGCAATACAATTTTTATTAAACAAAACAATGTGTTTTTCTTCTCACAATCTCTCAAATGAAGTCATTATTTCTACTAAATATATAAAATTACGATTAAACATTCCATACATAAATTATGGATGAAATCAATGTTAAAAAATAGGGAAAATTTTGAAGGACGACCAAAAGTACACCAATATTGCAAATATGAGGGATTCCTAATGCTCCATGTGAAAACTCAAGAATGACTTTGAGTCTTAACCAAAAAATGAGGGATTATTTTGAGCCTTTTCTCATAGTAAGAGAGTCCATTATCGATTCAAGAACGTAAAATATATCCATATAAAATGAATAGTTATTGTACTAAATGGGTACAAGTTGTCAGACATTGGATGCTGTGTCGTACCTCATATTGTATCTATATATATTACCTGTATATTTTGGGAAATTGACTGCTGCTGCACCACATGATTTATAGATTTCAACCCCACATTCATGTAAATACCATAACAATCACTGCACTTAAATCCAAAACTCAGGCTAGCTGTATAAAAGTTTTATATTTATCCATATCATTTTATTTAATTTCTCTAATACTATTAGATTTTCTATTTCTAATTTTATAATGTCAATTTTTTGGATCTAACATTGCACATTTATTTACCTTTAATAATAAATCAGAAACAAAAGGGGAGGGGGGACAAAGACAAACTGAGGACCATATATCTTGGTAAAGAGAATTGGAGATACCTCCAAATCATCACATTTCTACTACATGATCCAAGAACATTCCTTAGCTTGTTATTAAAAAAAAAATTACCTGATGTTTGATACCTTATCTTAAATTTATTTAGATATATGTTATTTGAGTGAAGTTCTTTTGAAACTAACTTCTTTTATCTTCATGACATGCTCTTTTCCTTAAGTAAGATACAGATAAAATTTGTACGCACTCTATCTTTTTCAGACTCTACTTATAAAATTTCACTATATTATTGTTGATATTGATTTAGAAGCAAAGTCAAAAATTGAAACTTATAGATTCGAAATTCTAATCTTTTTAAATTTAAAGTATATATAAAAGTTTATATCAAAATTAATTTCGCTCCTTACCTCGATTAATTTAGATTCATACCATATAAAATTAAAATTAAAATTATTAGTGAAAAAATATATCAAAACAATTTCATTTGAGTAGCTCAAATCCAAGATCTCTTCCAGGAAAGAAATCATCTCTATCACCATAACAAGTGATTATATATATCTTCATTTACTAAATAATCCCCAAATCTCTATAAATTCATAGGTATCCTATTAGTTATTCATCCAAAGTAACACTAAGAAATGAATAATATTATGATAAATTTAATTAAAAGAAAATTAATTCCTATTTGAAATCTCTAAGATCTCTCTACCCCCACCCCCAACAAAAAAAAAGGACAGAAATTAAGAGAACCAAACAATTGAATAAAGGTGCAAGTTTTAATTTTCACTAGCCCTTCTTCTCCTTAGCTCCAAAACAAAACCAAAAAAAAAAAAAACTAAACTTGGTCTTTGATTACTAACCAAAATGTACCAAAACAAAAAAAGAAGACAATTTTAACCTCCAAGCTTCATCCTTTGTTTGTCATTTCCTTCAACAAAGCTAGCAAGAACTTTGAGTGCTTTAACTTGACATTGCAATTGCAAAATATAGCCAGCAGTTTCTTCAAATAGCATATCAACTCCAAGTGTTTCTCCTCCTGGTACTATTTTTTGCAATGCCAAGATCTTTTCTTCCACTTCTTCTTCTTCATTATTTTTAACAATATAGCCACTTTCTCTCCTTCTTTTTTGCCTTTTAGACACATTTTGACTCATCCTCTTATCTTTTCTTGAAAATGTGGCTACTATTGCACTTGATTCTTCACTATTACAACTACTCTCCATGGAACTTTTTCTTATTTTTTTGAAGAGAAGAGAAGAATGGTTATAGGGTGAAAGTGGTGGTAATTATTGTTTGTGTTATAGAAATGTCAATGCCAACCAAGCTGGGCCTACTTTTTTGGGCTTTTGGGTTTTTAGTGATCCATATTGGTTTGTCATCGCGATTAACTCCCACGCGTCACATGCCATAGCGATTTTATCTCCTCCTTTTTTCTTACTTCAATAATGATGATAATTCAAATAAAAACGAAAAATAACTTATAATTGAAATATATTTCAATGTATAAGTAGTAATATGAAAAAATGATAATATAAACGTATTTTTGATCATCAACTATAAATATATTAGGTGAGGTTTTGAGAAGATAAAATTTATGTAGATTTTATCATTATTTCGTGAAGATAGGGAGATACTTTTCGAAAGACCATTGACTTAATTATAACAAATTTCAATATAAAAAAATAAATGAGACAATGAAGAGAATATAACAAATAACAAGAAAACAGTAAAAAAGTCTATCAAAAATGAGCCAAAACAACAATAAAGTCATGTGATAATATCACGAACAACATATTAGGATAGATTACTAAAAACCAATGACCAAAAAAAAAAAAAAAAGAACTACAATACTAGGCAATCTAAGCAAAACAACACTATATTATCTACTAATCTTAACCTTAATTCGTGTTTTCCACATCCTTCTATCTATAATCACATTTTCAGTAACTTAAAAACATGTCATATCATATCTTATCACCTCTCACTTATACTTCTTTGACCTACTTTCATCTCTCGTCAACTATAACTATCTTCTCACACTTCCTCAAACCTTCATCTCCGGAAGTGAATGTCACGTCCATGAAAAAGGCGAGTGAGAACGGAGAGGTTCAGTGTGATCGAGTGCGTGAGGGTGTAGGAAAAACAGGATAAGGACGCAGAAGGTGGGGTCCATTGTAAGAGGAAAAAACAAAGTAAAAGCACATGTGATCACATGAAATTCTCGAAGGAAACACCATCCCCATGTGCTCTCTCACTACAAAGGTTACACCCAATAATCATGGATCCACGTGGCAATCTTTAATTGAGGGCCCCATACCCTTACCCTTGAGCCCCACCACACAACACAACAATCCTTTTCTTTAATCTCATGACGTGGCTCACTAATTTTGTAGACTACTCACTCAACTCATGTTTCCAACAAGGAGACATCAATCGGCCTAGCATTTTATTCTAATATAATTATCTCATTTATACGATACCTATCGAGGGCGGAACTAGTAGTCTGTATATTTGGTTCAATAACACTATAAATTGAAATCCTAACTTTTGTATATATACTCTTGTGATGAGGAAGAGTGCAAGATATAACATGCTTTTTTTAAAAAGAAAAAAAAAACTATTTATTTGATTTTGAATTGATATGACTAAATATGCTAAATCAAATATAAAAAATGGAAGACCAAAAATGTTGTTCCTTCAAGTTCATATTAGGTAAATTATTGAGATTTTTTCATGGTTCATAATAAGTGAATTATTCAAAGCTTAAGATAATTATTGAGACTTTTAAAAAAAATTATATTTACTCTTCATTTAATGAGACTATAATTATTTTCTAGTAAACTAGTTCAAAAATAATTAAAAAGTTAATAACAGAAAGTAACTTTTAATTTATGTTTTAAATATTTTTTGTAAAAGGGTATGGTATATCCGATAATTCACTTATTATAAATTGGAGTGTATTCATTTTATAATATGTTACACAAACTAAATAGTAGTATATTTATTGCAATAGTGTGTGTGTATATATATATATATATATGCTGATTTCATGGGGGTGGGGGTGGTGGGGTTACTAGTTTGTAGGGGAATTGGGATTTCATGTGATCAGAGCTGC
>JAJOOO010000421.1:0-25155 GCA_029582685.1 Solanum piurae | reverse complement strand
TCTCATCATCTTCCTCATTTATTTCTACTTCCTCATCTAATTCTTCCTCAAAATTAGTAAAACATCTATTTAAAGTTTCATGATCTACTTCATTTTCGAAATTAAATTCAATAGGTCGTGAGTCTCGTGTAAAAGAAGTTTCATCAACATGAGTATAATCATTAGTATTAATTCTAAATCTAGGAGGTGGCAAATTTTTAGAACTACTTCCTCCTCTCCTATTATTTTTTCTTTCCGACATTGGTCTTTACCACTATTTCTTTCCAAATTCATGTTCAAGTTAAAAATAATTAAATATTATGAAAAACAAGCAAGATAATATAACAAAATAAAATAAAATAACTTAATTAATAAACAAATAAAAAATTAAAGTTGGAATAAATGTACCGAACGTCTACGCAAAAGTAGACGTCTAACCAAAGCCGGAATTGAGAGATGCCAATTGAAGCTTCCGATTTACTTCAAATAAATCTCCGAAATTCGAACTCCAAGTCAATATCACAAAATAATAATTATGAATTTATGAGAGATTGAAAATTAAGAGATTTTATAAGATATTAATGAAATAGTTTGTGAATTTGTGATTTAAATGAAAAAATATGGATATATTTATAGTGTTAAAGGGTAGAGAGGGGTGGGGGCTGTTTGGAGCCGTTTTGGGCCCCAGCCCAACGGCTAAAAGGGCCCAACGGCTCTATAACGTTTAACTTTAATAAATAAATAAATTAAATTGACCGTTGAACCGGACCGGATCAACCGGATAAAAATCCGGGTTCCATTTCGATATCGGTTCTGGTACCTATAAGACCGGTTCCTTACCGGTTCAACCGGTACCGGACTTACCGGTACAGGAACCGGACCGGACCGAAAAGAAACCGGTCCAATTGCCAGCCTTACATGGCACTGACCCAATGAGGATTCTGACAGGCTTCCTTGTAGGACTGGGGTTCAGTAATAACAGAATACGCAGCAAGAGAGGCTCTATAAGAAGGAGATAATCGAGAATAGGAAACATAATGAGAGATAGGATACACACATGCAAATTTAGTACTAGGTGTGATATAGTTGTCCAACCAGACATGAGGTTTGGAAGGTCTGGTAGATCTTCTAGGAGGAGGTTGACTATCTGTAGACACAGGGATAACAGAAGGGGATGGAAGTTGTATGGGATCAACTGGATGTGGCATAGGATCATGGGGTATAAGAGGTCTATCTGAGTTGGTGATAGATGCAGAAGAAGGAACAGAAACATGAGAGTCATCAGTAAGACTCAAGACAGGAAACAAGGGGGTAGGAGAAGACTACAGATCCTCAAAAGGAAAAATCTCTTCTTTGAACATTGTGTCCCTACTAACAAAGAAGGAGTTGGAGCTTAAATCATAGAGTATATAGCCTTTCTGAGAAGAGGAATATCCTAGATGAACTGCATGAATAACTCTAGGGGAAAACTTATCAAGATGTGTAGGAGTGGTGGCATAACATAAGGAACCAAAGACCCTGAGATGTTGAAGAGAGGGAGCTTGGCCAAACAAAACTTCAAAAGGAGACTTATTTTTCAATACTACAGAAGGTAGCCTGTTGAGAATATAAACTGATGTAGAGACACAACAACCCCAGAACTTCAGTGGTACACTGGCTTGAAATCTTAAGGCCCTAGCCATATCAAGTATTAACCTATGTTTTCTCTCAACAACACCATTTAGTTGAGGTGTGTAAACACAAGAACTTTGATGCAAGACCCCAAACTCCTTGAATAGACTAGAAACTTGAGAGTTGACAAATTCAGTCCCATTATCTGTTCTAACACATTTAACACTAACACCAAATTGTGTCTTCACCATACATAAGAAGTCTTTCAGAACTACAAAAGAGTCAGATTTAGTGTGTAACAAGAAAATCCAAGTATATCTGAACTTATCATCCACCAATGTGAGAAAGTATCTTTTCCCATCATGATTAGAAACTCTATAGGGTCCCCAAACATTACCTTGTACAATATAAAAAACAAAAGCAGAAGTAGTCACACTAATAGGAAAAGGAAGTCTTGATTGTTTTGCAATAGGACATACAGTACAATTATGATCCTTCAAAGTTACATGAGAATAAGCACTTTAAGAGGAGCATGTCCAAGTCTCTTATGCCAGAGATTGCTCAGAGAAGATACAGAAGAAACAGAATAAGTAAAACTAGTAGTAGTATCACTTGACTTGTCTACAACAAGGCCTACATTGATGGGATTATTAGCATGAAAAACACCATTGGCACCAGAGATACTGAGTCCAGTCTGAAGCAGATATAAACCTTGATCTTCTTTACCAATCCCAGGACCTTCCCATTTGAGAGATCCTGAAAGACACAGAAGTCAGGAAATAATAGCACAACACAATGTAATTGCTTAATCAACTAGGATACAGACAGAAGATTGTATTTGACTTCTGGAATAAACAACACATCCCTCACAGTTTTATCTGTAAGAACTAAGGATTCACCAACATGACTAATAGGGACCTGAACTCCTGTAGGGAGATTGACATTCATATTGCTCTTATCACCAAGGTCTGTATATTGATTCATTAAACTAAGATTATGAACCATGTGATTAGAAGCCCCAGTATCTACAATCCAATTACTGTTAACCATACCAGACATAAGAGTTGTGATTATACATGCAGTGCTAGTAGTTGCAACATTAGCCACATGATCTACTTCTTTCCCTTTGCTTAGCAGCTGGAGAATCTAAGTGTACTGCTCAGGTGTGAATAAGGATAGACATTGTGTACCTGTTGGAGTATTAGTAGAGGAAATATAGGGATCAAATGCTCTAGTCTCACTAAATTGATATCCCCCAGTACCAGCAATGTTGGCATGAGAAGTAGATGTTACTCCTTTCCTCTTGGGATACCCATGAAGCTTATAACAAGACTCCCTAGTGTGTCCTTTGTAGTAGCAGAAATCACAAACCAAGTGAGATTTCCCATTAGGTCTACCATCACCATAGTTTCTCTGCCTATAGCCACCATTAGATCCATTGCCAGAACCATAAGCATTGATCCCTCCAGATCCTAAATTGGAACCACTGTTGTTCCCATGATGAGGACTACTAGAACCAGAATAATGACCCTGAGACAATTTATTACTCATAAGAGAAACTTCAGAGTGTGAATCAGCTAAGGAAGAACCACGACTACCACTACTTAACCTCTGACTCTCGACATTGATTATCATAGCATAGGCTTGATTGACATTAGGAACAAGAACTATCATCAGAATTTGACTTTTAGCATGAGCATAGGTTTCATTCAAACCCATTAGAAACTGCCATAGCTTCTGAAATTGAAAGTGTTCAACATATTGTTTTGATTCATTACAGGCACATGAAGGAAGAGGCATTAGAGTTTCAAATTCATCCCACAACTCTCTAAGCCTAGAAAAGTAAGTGGAAACAGAGACAGTACCTTGAGACAGTGTAGCTATCTCTTTATGAAGAAAAAAGCCCTAGATGCATTGACTTTATCAAATCTCTCACGGAGATCTTCCCAAACTGTGTGTGCATTAGATCCATAAATGACTGTGCTAAGCAAACCTTTAGAGACAGTGTTCATTATCCATCCCAAGACAATAGCATTACACCTATCCCACAGATCATGCATGGAAGAAGGATACATGTCCTTTCTACAAGTTCCTAACAGAAATCCTAACTTGTTTTTTCCCAGAAGTACAAGTTTCAACGATTTACTCCATAGAGAGTAATTTTCAAAACCTAAAAGCTGAAATGAGATGAGAACAGAACCTTGAGTATCGGATGAATGAATGAATAATGGATGATTATGATCAATACGTTCAAGCTGAGTAGAAGGCATTCCCTGTACCTGCACTTCACTAGCTCCAGCGACTTCATCAGTAAGCACCATGATAGATCACCAACAAATTTCCAGATCACGAACAGAGATCCAAAAAAAATTAAACAAATAAATTAGGAAATAGAAATCCTTTGATCAACAAATTGAGGAGCTGATGAAGGAGCTTTGCAACAATTAAGCTTTAGACACAAGAAACTTCACTGTGCTTTGATACCATGATAATAAACTCCATTAATGGAGATATGAACAGATCTGAGATAGAGAGATCAGAGAGAATGAAAATATTGTGACTTTACATCCAATTATATATATATATATATATATATATATATATATATATATATATATACAGAATTAAAGAATGATCAGTTGTAACTAAAAGATTCTCTTCTAACTAACTTTACTCTAACTAGTGTTTATAACTAACGAACTAACTTTGTGAATAGTTAACTAATTACAAGATTCTTATAAAAAATGTTGTCATATTTGCAGAAAGGAAAGAGCTTAAGGAGAAAATGTGTGAACATTGAAACAAATAAGGGAACCAAGTCCAAATAGGATTGAATTTCTTAACCAAGTTTCGATGAGTTTGCTATCACTATTTGTTGGAAGGTATGCGTCCACAAGTGATCACACGATCAAATCTTCAGATAGAATAAAAGTGCGAAAAATAAATAGCTCAAAGTAAATCAGGCACAAGGATTTTACGTGGAAACACCCTTGCTCAAGGGAGGTGAAAATCACGATTTGTACTCACAAAATTTCAACCCAAACTCCATTTCACTTAAACGGAGCAAAGTTTCTGATTACAACCTCTTGCAATCTAGGAATTTAACTCTAAATACCTCCCCCCTCACTGTAACAACTCTGTTACGAACACGCTTCAAAGCAACAACTCTGTTGTCCACTAAATCAATTAACCCTAATCGATTTAAACTTCACTAACTCACCATAGCTAACTCTAGTTACAACTCAAAATCAATGTTGAAGACACTAACTGATATGATTCCTTTATAACACAGGAATAGATCTACAAGAATAAACACCGAAATATAAACCTACAACAACTAAGAAAAATGACAACTCTATCAGGTCCCTTGTGTTCTTAAGGAGAATATTTCTGGAGAGAATGGCTTTTGCTATGTTTTGAACTTTTTGGATGCAAAAACTGAGGTTGTGTCATTGATATGAAGCTTATATGTGATGGACACAAAACCCTAGAAGCAATGCTATTGGCCAACGACCCTACCACTCTGCACCAGACGCGCACCACTTCCTACAGATGGCATGGTGTGCAGAGTGCTTTTTCCAGTTGTCCTTTTCTCGTACAAGAGCACAATTCTCACATGACATCAGGTCCCCTATCAGATCCCATGGCTTGTCAAATAGCTAACTCTAGCCTCCAACTCCGATCTCCAAGATAAGAGCTAAACAAGCAGCAACTCTGCTGCACCCAAACATCAACTAACTCTAGTTGACACTCCTAGACCACTCTACCCAAGAGAACATCAAAACAATGATGTAAAAATCTTGACTAAACCGTAGATGATTCGACTAACTAACTCTAGTTAATACGACTCAAACTAAAGACTTAGACAAACAACCAATCTACTATCATTTATAACTTAGGAGTAGATTTACATTGTAAGCACATAAGACACAAAGCTCAAAATACAACAAAAACTCTTCAACACTCTATCAGGTCCCTTTGTTGAGCATGAACAATGTTCTTCCTTGAAGATGACTTCTTCTTTTTAAGCTTATGAATTTTCAGAAATTCAAAACTTTGTTTGCCAAATCTTAGTTTGTGTCTTATGAGAAGAGACTATATCAAATGGACACAAACCTCTTGGGACGACACCATTGGCTGAGAGTCTGCTTCTTTGAAAAGTTGTGCACCAACCATGTCAGATGTGACAGCTTTTAGACAACTATTTTTTCATATTTTTCATGTACGTAGTCTTTCCGGGACCAAGTCCCTTGCAGTGTTCTCTGTGAGTTTTTGAAAAAACTTGCTAGCTCTTTTTTTTTCAATGAATAATGTTGTTTGTTTATTATTGTATATATCAATCACCAATAAGAGTTTTGACCACTGAAACAAACAACCTCACCCACCCTTCCTATTGGTGAAGTACGCTGCACTTTTCACCAACCATCCTAACAAGACAACTTTACAGATGTACACCAGCTTTACAGCTGTACACTATTTTGAATCTGGACAAGATCACTCTGCCAGCGACCGGGTCCCAGCATTTGTGAGGATCATCAAAACACCTTATATACAATATTTTCCCCATTTTTGATGATGACACACAAATATTCATCACACTGAGTTTATTCATTTATTTCCTCTGTCGTCAGTCCGACCTTTCCTGGATCTGGTCCCTTGTTAGATCTCTAAGTTTGTTAAATCATCAAAACTTAACATCAGCTTAAAAATAACATTTCCCTCCGTTTTGATGATAACAGACGTATTCACCTTCTTCCCCCTTTCACCAGTTCCCCCTATCAACATGACTATTCAGGTAACTGGATTGCTCCCCTTGTTTCATCATTCCCAAAGTTTGTTAAATCATCAAAACTTAACATCAGCTCCAAAATAGCACTATTCCAATATAATGCACCATATTGATGCTTTTATGTTGGACGCTATTCACACAAATACAAAATTTATTCTTGACAATAACATTCATTGCGAGGAGTGGTTTGTGAGATTCAACTGATTAATGAAAGAACATGTTTTTAAGGAAGTTGTTGCTTTAGTTTTTGATTTGATTATGCATGTGTGATTCTTTTATTTGAGAGTATCTTATAAACCTATATGTACTTTTCATACAAGTATTGTAATAGGTGTTTGAGTGTTGAAGTTTTGCTTTCTACTTTCTAGATCAGGGAAGAGTCTTGAAAGGGATTGTTTCGATCGATTAGATTGTAAGTGAAAAGTACCAAGTAGTTTTTTTTATTATAGAGTTGTATTCTAAAATTATTGAGGTTTTAATGGAGATTTGATACACTACAAAAATAGGTCTAATTTCTTACTTCCTTAAGTAAGGTATTTTTCATGGTAATTTTTTTTTATTGTGTATATTTTCGCAATTTTACTTATTATTTGATGACTTACGAGAACCTGATTTTCTTTAGCATAATAGGTGATAATTAAAAAAACATCCTCAGTTTAAAATTACAAGAAAAAATTATGTTAAATTAGCCGCAAAAGAATTACTACTAGTAATAGGACAAAAGGCAGCAACCTGGATAATTCCCTAGTTGGTAAAAGGAAACAACCTTTTGCAAGTTGATTGCCTTATTGGAGTTGACATTGTAGGCAAGTATAGGTGACAAATAGGTGGTGGGACTCCGCTGCGTGGGTCAGAATGAATTGAGTTAATAAATGAGTGAGTTATTTGAGTTAATAAATGAGTGAGTTATTGTTCCGTCTAAAAATTATTTAAACTGAAATGAATTAAAATGCAGATTGTATACAATCTGATTGGCTCTTGTCAAGTTTCAATTGCTCTTTTATCATTTTCAGTACGTTATTATTATTTTTCCTTATTATAACTATATATATTATATATCAAATAACATTTTTTTAAAAAATATTTCGACTAAGCTAATGGATAAATTTTGCCACATCTAAGTACAAATAAGATGTGCACGTTACGTAAATTATTATTTGTATTATCACCTGCATTATATTTTGTTAAATATTACAAAGCGTCAATGCCATTGAAAAGTACGTTTCGAAAGTAACAAAAAAGTCAAGTGATTGGGTCCCTTTTTGCCTTTGTCAATTCACGTGCTATGTTTTATGCTTGCTTAGCGGCTTCCTATGCCTCATTTTAATGAGTAAAAATTATGTGCAATGATAATTAAAATAGTATATATTTATAAATATATAGGAGTAATTAAAATACCTTTAAAATATATTTATATATATTTCGTATCATTTTGATTGATTACCTGTAATAAATATAACTTAAATCCATATTTAATACTGTAGTAATTAGTTATGTATGCACGTTGGTAGGAGGTTTACGATTATTAACTAACAAGATAAAAAATATTTATGCAATTAAGTTACTTAAAGTGTAATTACAACTAAGTATAATAATTAAACATTTGTTGAAAATTAGAAGCTGGCTGGAAATTGGATCGTTGTTGGAAGACGTTGGACTCATCCACCATTGAAAAAGAGAGCTAACAAAAGGACCAAAATAGCACATATCAACACTTTGTTCCAACCAGCAATCTTTAAGTATATTTTACTAAATTAGACGAGTATTTGCCACGAAAATTAAATATTTGTTGTTTTATTCGATATTTTTGCAGTTGGAATTGAAATTGTGCTTATCCACACTTTTTGTAAGAATATTTAAAATTTTAATATACTTTTCTTAAATATAATTTGTATCCTTCAATTTCTAAAAATTAGCGAAATTATTTAGCTTGACTGATTTACCTGAAAAATACAAGTAACTCTATTTTAGAGGAGTAGTATCTCAAAATAAATAATCAAATAATATAATAAATTAGATCACATAAACTAGCTACTACATACGAAATTTTTTGAAGTTGAAATGAAAGATTGAGTTGTATTTAGTTATAATTTTGCTAATAATATTTGATCGCTTGAATGTACTTTTCATAAAAATAACATAAAATATGACTAAAACATGAAATATAATTTAAAAAGAATTATATTTATAAAAATAAAATTTTAAGGAAATCCTTTTTATAAAATATATAGTGAAATTTTCAAGTTGTATTTGAAATTTCAATGGTTCACTTATTAAATTAATTATCTCAGAACTATAATCATGAAACTAAAATTCTTCGATTAATTTTTTTGATCTTACAATTCCAAGTTAGATGACATATAGTAAGGTGTTCAAGTTTAAATTTGAAATTACATTTATACTTTCTTTGATTGAAAGTTACCTTTATATTATCAATTTATTCCTAAAGTTTGTTTGATAGGATGCATTAAAAATAATAATGCATGCATTAGATAATTTTATATATTATTAATACTCACTCTATTGATATTATGGTATATATAGTTAACTCATGATAATTATGATGTTTGCAAGCAAAAGTTTAAATACACGTAATTTTTCCTCAAATCATTTTTCACATTTTATCACTATATTTGTTGGAAGATATTTTGTAAATAAATAAACCCCTCTTCTCTCTTCTTTCTTTTTTTTAAAAAAAAATGTTTTGTTTGTCTAATTTTGGTATGATTCATTTAAGATTTTTTTTTTGAATATTATAATGTTTAACTAAAGATGTGTATAATGTACCAAAATATTCTTCTATCTTATATTTTAATGTCATTTAAAAAGTTAAAATTAAAAAATTCCCAAACAAATTATATATTTTTTTAAAAAACAAATAAGACAAACAAAATAAAACGAAATAGGTAACTTTTTAATAAAAATTATATACATATTATTCTGAACATATCAAATCAAATATCGCATAAAATGTAATTTAACATAATTAACACCAACATTATTAATATAATTATTCAATACTATTGTTATGCTTCTTGGGTCGCTACATACGACCCCTTTATTTTATTGTTTAGTGAAGCAATAAAGTATGAGAGGGACTACGATTTTTGTATTAAAGCGCAGGATGCTTCGTTTCTCCACCTGAGAAGGGTCGTATGAAACCTCATCTCTTCATTTCTTCTCTTTATAAACCCATCCTCCACACTCTCTCTTTTCCACTCAATTTTCTCTTCAACTTCGAATTTAAACATATATATAGTTGACATTAGTTACTTTCTCCAACTGAAATTCTTTTCTTTGTTTGATTAGTTGATAAAACAAATGGCTTCATCACCACAAGGGACTTGTAGCTCACTTGATTCCATTAGGGAACATCTTCTTGATGATGATGTTTCTTTCATGGAATATTACTGCTCTAACACTTGTTTCTCTTTTGAAACTACTCAAACTTCAAATCTTGACCAAACCTCAAAAACAGAGTTTGATGGTTGTTTCGAATTTGAGGCAAAACCACATGTTATAAGTTCGAATTCACCGAAACAGAGTAACTTCAGAGAACGCAAGCCATCTCTGAACGTAGCAATACCCGCGAAGGCTGTTGTTGTACAGAAAGTGGAAGCTGAGAGTGAGAAGAAGCATTACAGGGGAGTTAGGCAGAGGCCGTGGGGGAAGTTTGCGGCGGAGATTCGTGACCCAAATAGAAAGGGGACTCGAGTTTGGTTAGGAACATTTGATACTGCTGTGGATGCGGCCAAGGCATATGATAGGGCAGCGTTTAAGCTTAGAGGCAGCAAAGCAATATTGAATTTCCCACTTGAAGTTGCTAACTTTAAGCAACAAAATGATGATGTTGAGATTAAAACAGAGATGAAGTCATCAGGGAGTAAAAGGGTGAGAGAAACAGAGCCATTAGTAATGAAGAAGGAAGTGAAAATAGAAGAGGAAAAAGTTGTTACTGCGTCACCATTAACACCGTCGAATTGGTCGACGATTTGGGAGGGTGGAGATGGAAAAGGCATTTTTGAGGTGCCGCCACTGTCTCCACATATGGTTCCCAGCTTCATAGTAATTTAATTTGAAATGTCAGTATTGGGTAGATGAAGGATAAATATATGCCACGGCACCTGACTCTAAAAAGTCTGAGGTGATTTGGATAAATATAGTAGGAGATGAAGAAGATCGCTCGCGGATGTGTCTAAGCTCTGTATTTTAAGGTAAAATCATCAGTCAAAAATCTGTTCGATTGATTTATATTCATTTGTATGAAGTGGGAAGTATATACCTAGTCAAGATTCATTTGTAGGTATGTGTGTATAAATTTATTACTCCTGTTATCTAGTGAAGATTTATAAATAATTGGATTAATTTCATTGTTAAAATTTCCTTTGAAACAAACTCAACTGATTTTTCTAATAAATTCTAGGCTAAACAATATGGGGCCTTAGTCATAGAAATATTAATTATCCACGTTATTTTGTGTTTGCAAGCAAAAATATGGCTTGATGAACAAAGTTTCGCTACCAAGGCACAATATTGTTGATCCTAAACCATAATGAAATCTTGAACGAGGACAATCATGTGGACATAAATGAATATGAAAAAAGTGAGGATAGGAGGCTTCGTGGTAATCGAACAGCGCTCACTAATTAAGCAATGGCCCATGGTTAAGCCGTGCAAATAAGAGGTAAAAGAAGTACAATTAAAGGAACTTGTGGCTTGTCAACATGCCATGAACTCAAAGCTAGACAATATATTTCCTCTTTGGCCGCCAATGCTAACATTGGGTCGCTATCACAATCAAGGGGTGATATCTAGTACAATCGTTATTATGATATAATGGATACTAAAATATATTTTTTGGTATTATTACAAGAGTATTATAATATGTACATATTGGGACATGGACATAATCTCAGTCTCAGAGCTTGTCTATCTTAAAGCCAGTGACTTGCTTGAAGGATTTTTTTCACAATCCAAGAAGTTTGCTTGGCTAGCACTTGAATATCCAAGTGACATGTGTTGAAAATACTTATACGCCATCATCTCGATCGATGATGGTAACATATATCATTGTCAAATTAATTGTATCCATAGAAATTTTTACGGAACATTTCATTCTTTAACTCTGATCCAACAAGTCAACAACAGTGCAAGAATCACAAACTTTGTACATTATTCGTATATGAAGTCATTGATATGATCTCATCAACTTACACTTTCTACTACTATGATTGCTTTAAAGCTACATTTCAAAGTTGTGGAATTCTAAGTAATCCGTATAAGAGTAACCAATATATTCAAGATATAATTTAGGTATGCAAAATGCACAAAATTTCAAAGAGTTACGCACGTTATCAAGAAACTGGCCAATTGTAATTTGGTTCATCTCTTTATCATTGGGCACTTGCCTAAACAAATCTAACTATTGTTGAAATAATAAGTAATAAAAAGAAAACTGAACCAAATAAGTTTTGATGAAAATAAATATTTTATAAGTAATAGACATCAATCTTTACTAAAGATGTAGTGGTGATAAATTAATACTCACTCTGTCCCAATTTACTTAATTTTTTTTTTTCGAGAGTCAAACAATTTAAATTTGATCGAGAATTTGCGCATGAAATCTTCAAATTTTTTGAAATGAAATTTATATATCTATAAACTACGTAAAAAAGTACTATAAATCACAATAATTGACAATTTAAAATATTTAAAAGATATATGAGAAATTTACAGTAAAAAATAAACTTGTTTGAATCTCAAAATTCAAAGTGCCACATAAATTGAGATGTGGAATAATTATTTTTACAGTCAAAGATAAACAATTAGATTCTTTTCATACTATGGTATATGAATGGAGAATTACTTTTCTTGCATCAGTCTAACATTTTGAATTATCGAAAGGTGAATAAATTAAACAGTTAGGAACTTTATTATAATTTCAAAAAGGAATTATGACTAGTCAGAAAGATATGAATGCAATATTCAAGTTTAGCGACCACTGACAAATTAATGTAATTCATGATAGTGATCTAGTCATGTTTGTACATACTCCCTTCGTTTGGATTTAATTTCTATTTTTACTTAGTCATTTTTTATAAATTAAGACTATTTTTACTTAGTCATTTTTTTTTCTTATTATATCCTCAATTTATTGACATTGAGTTAATGTCTTTAAAAATAATAATGAGTAAATATATTTGGGACCTTATCAATGATACGTTCAGTATATCAATCATTATTTTCTTAAGGTTAAAAGGCATGATATATCCCTCAACTTTGTTATTTAGACTTGATATACCATTCGTTATGAAAGTGACTCATATATATCCTACAGTTATACAAATGACTCACATATACCTTTTTTCTCTGATGGGAGTGAAAAACTTAATCTTAAATTATTATTTTAGAAAAAATACAATCCATGTTTCAACGACTAATTTAAATTTATTATTTTGATAGTCGAATTATGTTTCACTAATTTTCTTGTAAAATTTATTATAAATACCCCAATTTTTTTTTTACAAATACAAAAACTAAATTATAATATAGCTGCACAAAAAATTAGTTTAAAATTATTTTCTTTACACTAAAAAATGAAAGAAAAATATAAAATAAGAATAAGAAACTCAAATAATGATAATCAAAGAAATAAAAAAATAATTTAGGTATAAAAAAGATTGAAATATATCTCGAACTTTACTAGAAGGATCATATATATATCCTTACATGAATTTTTTTAAAATTAAAAGTAAAAAAATAATTTTAAAATAATTTTTTCACTTCCGTTAGATCAATGGTATATGTGAGCTCCTTTTATAATAGTAGGGGTATGTATGCGTCATTTGTATAATGGTAAAGACATATATGAATCACGTTCATAATGAAAGGTATATCAACTCTAAATAGTAAAATTGAAGAGTGTATAACAATAAAGGTATATATGAGTCACTTTTATAATGAGAGGTATATCAGCTCTAAATAGCAAAATTGATGAGTATATCAAATTCATTTCTCTTTTCTTAATAAATATGTAAGTGAAAATTGAACAAATAAATCCAAACCGAAAGAGTATACATATAGGAAGCTAGACATTTCCTTTTCCATCTTCAACGCACTCATCTATACTCTCTTAGTTCAAGTTTTGTACTCAACCAAACAAATAAAATAGAAAAAGTATGACAAGCAAAGAAGAAGAGAAATTAACTTCACAACTGATAAGCGAGCACCTCCTCGGAGACTCCTTCATTCACTACGACCCATTACCCCTTTTCACCTCTCATCACAAACCCAATAACTTCATTCTAAGCCCAACAACCAGCTCTGTCGGATCCAACCCCGATCGAAAAGTTACCGGGTCGGGTTATGGATCTTCGACGGCGGATGAAGGAAAGAAGAAGCAATACAGAGGGGTTAGGAGGCGACCATGGGGAAAATATGCAGCGGAGATAAGAGATCCGACCCGGAAAGGCTCACGGGTTTGGCTCGGAACTTACGAGACCGACGTGGACGCTGCCAGAGCTTACGATTGTGCAGCTTTTAAGTTGAGGGGAAGAAAAGTCATACTTAATTTCCCGTTCGATGCCGGAAATTTAATACCGCCGGTGACGATTGGCCGGAAGGGGAGAATAGACGAGTGATGTAGTTAGTTGAGTGGTTTTCATTTTACTTTCCGTTTGCTTTTACTTGTCATAGTTTGATTTTACACGCCTATAAAAAATAATAATTAATGATATAAGTATCTTCTATTAAATGAGGTATTAAAAAATAATTTAAATAATAAATATTTAATATTAAACGTAAAACATGAAAAAAAGTTACTTGATATTAACAAATAAAAATGACGAAAATGAACGGAAGAAATAAAAAAATAAAACTCAAATCAATTTGTCGGTTTTTTTTTTCCCGAATTTTTTGGGTTCAAAGACCCATTTTATTGATTGAAAAGTCTTAAACAAAAACAGAATGGCTCAAAGCCCAAAATACAACCTCCACATTTTCTAATGTAGACTTATACCTATCAGGTGAATCCTCAATACTCGACCCTCTCCCCGTTGAAATCGCTGTGTTGTCAAGAAACTCCCAAAATTCGTGCTATATTTTGATCAAGGTTATGCTGCAATGGTGGTTCCTGTGACATGGTAGCTCTCTTTCCTTTGTATTTTGCATTTTTGGTCTTGTTTTGCCCTCTGAATCTTATCCATGTTGTGTAGGTGAGCTTCCTCCCCATCTATTCAGCTCTTTTTGTGCGGATCCGAGGTGATGTCCCTCTCTCTTCTCATCTTGAGCTCCTGTAACATCGTTCGCAATTGATGTCTGTTTATTTCAAAAAAATTGATAGTTGTGGTTAGATCTAGCTTTTTCCTGGCATACTTTTATTAATTCATAGCTATGTATTCTCATTTCCTCATAAGGGAAGGCTCTGTAATTATCTGATAACATGTCTTCTGTGATTATATCTTTGCTGCTTTCAGTTCGGAATCGTGATTTTCCTCGTTCTGATCCTTAAGACTGGTACTTGGCTTTTGTCGTTGTTTAATTGTCGCCTCATGTTGCTTGGTAGATCCACAAACTCTGTATAAATTTGTGTTTGTTGTGAATCCACCACCTCCTTTCCCAATAAATCTGTTAAGCTATTCGCTTCTCTGAAAGTATGTACAATAGTTGCATTGAGTTATTGTATTCTTTTCCTTATAACCTCTCCCCTTTCCGCCAGTTCCCATGGTATCTTCCACTCTCCTCTTATCATTCTCATAAGACTCATGGAGTCCGTTTAAAAAATGACCTCTCTTAATTTCCTCTCCCAACAAAATTCTACAGCTTTGTAAATTGCCCAAAGTTTCACCTCTGTATTTGTGATTTCACCCATTCCAGCTGTTCTCACGTATACCAAGTTTCCTTGCGAATCACGTAAGCAAAAAACATAAGAACTTGGACCAGGGTTTCCTTTTGATGCCCCATCGATATTGCACTTCAACTTCCCTGTATCAGTGGCTTCCATACCACTAAATGTATATGCAGCTTGGGTTTGTAGACCATTAGCTTTCTAATTATGTCACCCCACGTTCTTGAATCGAAGTGTATCCAAGGAAATAAAGTGTTCACCATTTTCTTTACCAGCTCATGTACTTGCATCTCCATCTCATTATATGTGGCTTTTCCTCCATGCTTAATGTTATTTCTTCCTTTCCATAGTATCCACATGATTATTGCCGGCATTCCTCTAAGTACTCCTTGCAGTTGGGGTGAGGCTCTATGTTTCCACCATGCAATGATCAATTGTTGTAAATGCATCCCCTCCATGTGTATACCTGCACAACCAGCAAAATACCTCCAAAGCCTATTGGCAATGGAGACTGTTAAAAAAAATGTGTCATTGTTCCTCCTTTTATTTGTCGCAGCACCAACACCTTGAAACTAACTGAATTTTCATCCTTTTTAGATTATCATCCGTAGGAATCCTTCTTTTCCACACCCTCCATAGAGAGAAGTTTATATTGAATGGTAGACCTTTAGTCCATATAAATCCTAAATCGGCTTCACTCTCCTGCTTTCTTTTTTGAATCTTCCATGCTGATTTCACCGTGAAATCTCCCTGAGTGTTGGCCATCCACCACGGCTGATTATGTTGACTGTTAGTGGAAGGGGGTTTTATACTCTCCATAATATATTCTACCATTTCAGTTGACAAGATTGTGTTTAATTTCTGTTCATCCCATCTTCCTTCTATAGTGAATTCCTGTACTTACTACCTCTTCCTCACTATTCTGTCCATTCTCGATATAGTACAATGCTCCCATTTTTGTCCAATTATCAAACCAAAAGCTTGAGGTCCTTGCCCTTATTTGCCGCCAAATGTTATGCTCAACTTCTTCCTTTACCACTATCATTTTCCTCCACACATGTGAGGCACCCCATCCTGTGGCAATAACTGGATGATGTTTTTTTACAGTACTTGTTCCACATAAATGCACTCCACAAAGAGAAAGTTGATGTTCTAAAAATTCACCAAAGCTTTGCAAATAAATCCTTCGATACATTAGGTAATGACCTGAAACTCAAGCCCCCTTCTTCCTTCGGATAACACATGTTTTCCCATGCCACCCAGTGCTTGTTCCTGGACCCCGTAGCATTTCCCCAGAAAAATTTTGCAAATAATTTGTGCAATATTTCTATGACACCAGTTGGGGGGTTCATTGCTGATAATAGATACATAGGCATAGACTGTAATACATGTGCAATTAAGACATACCTCTCCTCATATGATAGAAGTCTGTTTTGCCACATAGCTATTCTTCTCGCCATCTTTTTCACCAAATCTTCAAAATGCACTTTCTTCTTCCTTCCATAAAACATAGGGCATCACAAATATGTGAAGAAAAAATTACCTTGTCTGACCTCTGTAATACTCTTTATTCGATTACCCACTGCTGATGGAACTTTGTCATGTAGGTAACAATAACTTTTGTCTAAATTTATCATTTGACCTGACACTATTTTGTACCTCCTTAGCACATTCATCATCTTCCTCATGGATTTTGGTTGTCCTGAGCAAAAAAGAATTGTATCATCCGCATATGATAGGTGATTAATTTGTGGACTCCATTTGGATAACCCAAAACCTTTAAATTCTCCATCCTCAAACAATTTGTTCAAATTTCTGGCCAATACATCAGCTGCAATAATAAATAGAGTTGGAGAAAGCGGATCTCATTAATTTAGACCTCTTGAAGATTGAAAGAAACCAAAAGACTGCCCATTCAGTAGTATGGAATAACAGTTATTACTGATAAGACTTACAATCATAAGACCAGTGGTTTTTAGTGATGTATAATTGTGGCTTTGAAAGTAATTTGACATAATCTTCCAGCAGTGTGGTCCTTAGTAGGACATAATTGTTGCTCAACAATCCAATGTTAATGTCGCCCTTTAGCTCGCATTGCTTTGGTATTAATCTTCTTAGGTCCCGTATATTCGGCCACCCGTATGAAAATTTTCTTATCATGACAAATTGAAGATCCTCGTTGATTATCATATGTTCTACCTCCTCTTCTTTCCATATTATCCTTGGTTCTCCATGAAGATATGCAACTTGCTTCATCGGAATCGGCATGTATTGTGAACTCTTTGCTTTCACTGTATTAGCATACGCGATTGCACATGGTAGTCCATTGGTGTTAGTGATTCCTTGTGTTATTGGTCCAACCTCCCTAGATGGAGGTTGGCCAACGACCGCTGTGGCCATCAGTTCCGACGAGGGTAGGCAATGTGTAGGGTTTTAGAGTTTTTGAAATTTTTGGAGCAACCAAAGAGATTATAATGATTTGTCAATTTTTTTTAAGTTCATAAATAAACATAGTTGCTTTGTGTTCTTTTCGGCATTTTAATATATTTTGTCACTTCATCTTTTATCTTCATTCTAAAAAGACTAAGAGCCCATTTGGATTAGCTTTAAAGTTGGACAAATCTATTTTTAAGTCAGTTTTTTACTTTTGAAAGTGTTTGACAAATATAAAAAAATAACTTAAAATAAGTCAAAAATGACTTAAAATAAGTTAGGAAGTGTTTGACAAGATAAAAAATGACTTATAATAAGTTTAAAATGACTTAAAATAAGTCAGATTCCAAAAGTAGGTCTCCCCGTACTTTTTATTTTTTGACTTAAAAGTTATTTTAGTTTAACTTTTTATTTTTGACATAAAAGTTATTTTTTAAGTCAATCCAAACGGGCTCTAACTATTTAAATTTATCACTATGACGTATTCTAATTAAACACTTGAACGTGTGATAAAGAATTTTTAAATACTTTTGATTTAAATTTTATATAAATGAATTAGTCACTTAAGATATATCACCTACTATAACTGTATATATTAGCCTTGATGGTCTGTAAATGTCACGACCCAAATCATCGTGATTGACACCCACACTAATCCTCCGGTGGGAGAACCATTAATACTAATTAGCTAACCAAAGAACTACACAACTTAATAAAAAACTAAGGCATTTAAAGATACAGAAGCAGATTTAAATGTATAAGAAAAGAAAAATATGGAGTTTTCATAAATTCCAACAAAAGTCTAACCAAACAAATGCGGAAATACTACCTAGAACCTGAAAGTCAATGTACCAAAACATCTAACAAGATCCATAAGTCTAACAAGAAGGATTACAACCCCAAACTAATGTACTAACAACTAACTAGAAAATCTAAATCCGAAATGTGGACATAGACATAAAGAGAACTCATGGCAGCCCGAAAGAACTGGCTCACCCTTGAATTCGAACGACTATCACTATCTTCTAAACGAGGTCTGTCAATAGCCACATGAGGATGCCCTGTACTCAACAAAGAAAGAGCAAGTGCAGTATCAGTACACAACCACAATGTACTAGTAGGATCACGCGGCTATCCCACTAAGTGCAACATACATAAGTCAATACAATAACATGCATACACCGAACATATACAATATCATCAACATTTACGAACAACGAACAGTTTCACGATTCTCAATATCACAGTTATATCAAGTCATTGGTCCTCTTATGAAACTCAAACCCAAACTGTTAGCATACCAGAACATGGTACCCGATCTCATAATTATGCCAGAACGTGGCAACCGATCCAAGTTAGTGTGTCGGAACGCAACATCCGACCTATTCAACAAGCCAAAATCACAATCACAAGTATATTCTCACAATCAAACAAGCAAGTCATGATTTCATGGAAATCATCATTCATATATCCTCATTTACAATTAGTGTGATAAAATATGCAACATTCGCATACATACATGTATCATAATGAATCAAGAACAAACATACATCACATAATCATGAAATCACAACCATCACCTACCTCGAAGCAAGCTTGAATCCCCTAAGAAACTTGATTCTTTCCTTTCCGGATTCGTTCCGCTTGTTCTTGGTCTACAAAGAATTAATATAATACTGGAATCAATAATCAATAACTAGTTACCCGAATTATCAATAATTCTATCAGCCCTAGATCAAACCCTTGATCCCCATATCCAGATTAGGGTTTTTTCCACCATAATTCTCAGATCAAAACTCTTCCCCATCGATAATTACCTATTAGATTACGTTCTACGGATCGAAAAATGGATTCAGGGAGTGAAAATCTTACCTTTAGCCTCAAGAATGGTTGAAAACTGTTAAGAAAAACCATGGCTTCGTTCCTTAGCTCTCAAGTTCAAAAATTACAGAATAAAACATTTTTGGGATTTATTTCTGATTTTAAGTCGCGTCTGTCCCGCCATAACGACCTCACCCCGCTACAGTGGCCCTGCTTTGGCGGCAGAAAATACAGCTATAGTGGCTTGCACGGAACAGTGAGCAAAATTAATAATTTCAATACCCCCATTTCACAATACACCTTCAACCAACGACACTCAGAAACTACCCGCTCACGCTAAGATCAATTTCGGGAATTCTACTTGTCCGAATTTAATTCCGTAAAGTCTTACGGGTTCCTTAATGTCTTAGCTATCTACTCATGTGATCGAATTCATAATTAGATCACCCAATTGCTACCAGATTTCCCTAGACCTCACAGAGTCTGATTTCGTCGAAATCTGGACTAGGTTGGGAAATCTCAAGTTACTATAAAAAAGTTTTTCGGCCCAAAATTTTTCCCCGTTGGCTTTTCTATAACGACAGAACCCGATCGTTACAGTAAAACCTCATGTCATTTTTAATTTGATATTAATCTATAGAATTAAAAACGATAACATTTATATATGCTATAAGAGTTTTTCTAAAATTTAAGTTGAAACTGTTAGAAAATATTTTATCATTTGTTCCGATGTTCAATTAGAACCTCCTCCAAAAAATATTTTGATTTAAAAATAATAGGATAAGGGAATATTTCTCCTTTACTTAACATTAATGCCTTATACTTACAAATGCTAACTACTAGTTCAACTACTCTTGCAATATAATATTTATGAGTTGAAATCAGATATATTGTTGTGCAAATAATTTTTTGTATATTATTAAATTCAAAAAAAAAATTAGAAATAAGCTTTCCTAAAATATAAAATTATAATTTTAAAAATAAAATATTTTATATGCTATATAAAATTTTCTTAAACATAATTTAATTATCTACAGGTATTTGAATTTTGTTTTAACAAAAACGCATGTATGCTACGTAATAGAGGACGACATTAGAATAAGAATGTGGAAAAGTTAAAAGATGGATAGAGTTTTGGTAGCAAGACAACATTCTTCTTACTCATTACTCTCTCCGATCACTTTTACTTATCTTATAATGAATTTTGTACCCTCTTATAAAATTGAAAAACAATTATTTACGCCCTTCTACTTTACTTTATTTCTCATAATTTTTTTAAAAAATTCAATCCCAACAACTTCTTAAATTTATCAGTAAATTTTATATAGATATTTGAACTACAACATGTTTTAATTGTGCGCTTGAACACATAATAAAGTGTTCTTAGACACTTTCAGCTTTAATGTTGAAAACGTTTTATTTTTTGCTTGTTTACATAAATAAGTTAATCACTTCAAACATGTCACATTCTTTAATTATACACATTAACCTTAAATAAACGTGAAATCTCATGGCTTTTCCAATTAAAGTTAATCTGTATAATTAAAGGAGGTAGACATATTTTATATAGTTAATTTAACAATATAATATATGCTTGAGAATATGCGAAAAAGTATTTCCAAATTTAAAATTAAAAATATTTTAAGAGGAACACTTTAACAACACAAAGAGTTCTGGTAAAGACGACAATATATACCATTGAGCTGATCTAATAATCTATGCACAAATTAAGAGGAAGTTATAATGAAAAGAAGAAACATAAAGTACATAAAAGTATTTCTTATCATCTGATGCTCAAAATATATTATCCAAACAAAACTATTTGCTTGGGATCGAAAGCATACAAAATTTGAGCTAAAATTCTCTATATATTACTCTACTTAAAATGATCTTAACTAATCTAATATTATAAAATAAATAAATTCTCTAAGAGCCAGCGTTTTCTATATTTTCTTTGTTTGGTTTAGTAGATTAAAAGTAGTTGATAGAAGTGTTAAAACTTAAATAATTATAGTAAGTATGTTTGGTAAAACTAAAGATGTTGATAAATATTCTTTTTAAGTTAAATGATTGATATGTTCTTAGATCTATTTACAGAAGGTATTAATTTTGAAAATACTTACATAAAACGGAAGTAGAGAGATAATTATAAAAAATAATTATTTAGGAACAATATTTTAGAGATAACTAACGTAACTATAATAGGAATAAAAGCATACAAAGTATAATAAAAAAAAAATGTTTATAAGTTATAAAATAATAAGTTAATAGGAATGATCGAGTTGTGATTTTTAATTGATTTAGGCTTATAAGCATTTTTGCGCTTACAAAAGGCATTAATAACAATGTAATCTCAAAAAATGGAGTCCGAAAAAGTTAGATGTACATGCAGATCTTATCTTTATCCTTATCTTGAAAATAAAAAGATTATTTTTTAAACCCTTAGCTTAGCTAATTTAACCAATTGATAAGGTAAGATTAGCTAAACACCACAATGACGGATCAACAGTGTAGTATATTTTGTTGTTTAGGAAAGTATACGAAGTTATCAAGACAATAATCAGACAAAACAAGATAGGAGCTACTTGCAAGATGGGGGGTCCTTTTTCCAAACAAGTTGCAAAGTTGTTGTCTCAAAATTCTTTACATGGCCTACATTGATTATTAGATAATTACGATTTGATATCTTTAGGTGATTTAGTTTATAAAATATCGATAAATATATAAATTTTAGATAAAATAATAATCAAACATGTCATATTATGATTGAAATCTAGTTACAAATTAGGAGACATAATAGTTTTCCTCTTTTGCGGAAACGCATAGCAATTATAACTTGAATACTGATTGTCAAAAATCCTCAATGAGTTTCCTATATTTACAAATCTAGCACCCCTCATGGGTGTTCAAAAGTTATTTTTTCGCAATACTATACATCCTTACATAATTGAACAGGTGACAAAAAATTCTTTGACAAAATAATCGCATATATATATTTATCTTGTATACTATCTTAAAAGCATAAACTCTCTAACTTCAATGTTGAATTACTTTACTACTACGTTAAAGTCATGAACTCTCTAACTTCAATATTGAATTACTATTATATCCCTAACTTAAAAAACCCTAACTAAAAACACTCCTACGCGAAGAGTCACTTTTCTCTCTTCAAAACAATGGGAGAAGTTTCACAACAAACACCCAACTTGTAAACGATCAGTTGTGCAAAAGTCTAACAGGTATGCACCCAAAAAGTCAAAATGTATTTTTTCCCCAGTGTTATTTGTCCTTCTTCTTCCCCAGTGTTATTCGTTTTCATGTTGAACTAAGTAATAATGCATGGTACCCCTTACCCAATTAGTATATACTAATTGATGAGAAGTCAAAGACAATTGCTTTCATGCCAGACACAGCATCAAAGTGCAGTGATTTCAAAGAGAAAGCAACAATAAAATCAGGTTATACTTTAATTTCTTAATCATAATTTATAGATATTTATTCCTTGTGATTTTTGTAGAATTTATTTTCACTGTGATCATTTGCTGTGTTTAGGAATAAATTAGTTGATGTTAGAATTAATTTTACGGAAAAGGGCCTAAAATACCCTTGAAGTATTGGAAATGGTACACAATTACCCCCCATCCACCTATTGGCCCCCAAATACCCTTCCCATCTACCTTTGGATCCAAATTTACCCCCTTCATTAACAGAGTACAATTTAAAATAATTAAATAATATTTTTAATTACGTGGCACTCAACCATTGGTTGTAATTTAATTATTTAATATAATTTTAAACCCACCCATTTTAACTTAACCCGCCCCAAATGTTATTAAACCCGCCCAACTGACCCAATACAAAAAAAAACCCATCTAGTTAAAAGAACCCTAAACCCCAAATAAACACTTCATCTCTTCCAATTTATTTCACCATCTACAGAGGGATTAGTAGCTTCCATCCTGATAACTACACTCATCCGTGAAGATCTCAGATTGCAAGGGTATTTTCGTTCACAATCTCGACTTCAACTCAAGTAAGAACTTTTGTGCACTTCGAATTTCAGTTAGGGTTTAGGTTTTTATTGATTTTACTTATTTTGAGAATCGATTTCTATTAATGTTAATGTTTCATGTTTTCTATGCTTTTTGACAATTATTATGGTGATACAACAGTTTGTTTTGTGTTGTCTATTTATGTTAGTGTTCTATGTTACTATATTGATTTCGAGTAGGATTTTTATATTGTTGTCTTAAGTTTGTTCTTTTCTGTCTTTATTCGTTGTCTCTCTCTTTATTTTATAATTTCTTTCGATTTGTGTATTTGTTAGTTTGATTTGCCTTTATTGTTGTTAGGTATGAAATATTTTATTAAATGGTCCATTTTTTGGATTCTAGGTATTGTATTATATGTTTTTGCATATGTAAAGTTTTACTTTGAAGAATGTGGTCCCTATTCCTTTACTCTTGGTAGATTTCTCTGTTTTTTTAATGTTTTGTTGTTGTCTAATAGCCCTTTTCTCTTTCTTTTTTGTCTATAATGTCCTTTTCTTGAAGAATGGTCGACAAGGTGGACCTATTATTCTATTATGGGGGTAGGTGGGTACTGACACCTATTGTTATTTACATTAAAAAATTGGCTCATGTTTGGAAGGAATATGATCCAGATTTATTGTCATATATAGACATATGTGAAGAGTTTCATGAAAAGTTAGGTTTTAGTAAGATCCAACAACTTCTACTCAAAGGACCTTCTGGGAGGTATTATTTGATTGATGGGGATTCTGGCATAAGAACAATACAAACAGCACTGTTTGTTAGGTCTGGTGTACTTGAACTATTTGTTGTAGATGAGGGGGATGATATTGTTCCAGCTATTGACATCAGCCACAATAATGAACCTTACCTAGTCACAATAGATGCTGCTACTGAAGGTGAAACAAGTGAGGAAGAAAATGATGAAAATGAACCTTACCTAGTCACATTAGATGCTGCAACTGAAGGTGAATCAAGTGAGGAAGAAAATGAACCTTATCCCAGTGACTACAATAGTGAAGAATTGGAATCCTTTAGGTTGGAAAAGAAAAGAGAAGTTAATGATAAACTTGACAACTTTAAAGAGTTGGAAAAAGGTATGAGCTTTAAGAACCTTGAAGAAGCTAAAAGGGTTGTAAGCTACTACTCAATTGCTAGGAAGGTTGCCCTTAGGGTTGATAAAAGTGACTCTATTAGAGTTAGATATAAGTGTGTTGTTGGTTGTCCTTTTGTGTGTCTGATTTCTGAAGTTAAGAAAGGGCAAGGATTTGAAATTAAGACCTTGCAAACAAAACATACATGTCCAGAAGCATTCAAGAATAGAAGAGCTACTCAACAAGCTCTAGCACATTACTTCAAGAAGAAGGTCCAAAATGATCCTAAGTGCAAAGTGAATGAAATGAGAAAGATTGTAGATGATAACTTTAGGCTTAATATTAGTTATTCAAAAATGAAGAGGGTCAAAAGACTTGTGCTAGAGAAATTAGATGGTAGCTATGTTGATGATTTCAATAAATTGGAGGGTTATGCTCAAGAGTTAAGGGACAGCAACCCTGGTACTGATGTGATTATAAACATATCCAAAGAGGCTTTGTTGGAACATGGACAAAGAAAGTTTTTGAGAATGTATATTTGTATTCAGGCTT